>MBAC02006528.1:0-22022 GCA_001712635.2 Nothophytophthora sp. Chile5
TGATAATCCACGGCTTTTCCATCTCGGCCAGCAGCATAGTCAGTCGTCCACGTGTCGGACGATGGGTCTTCAGTCGGATATTGAGACTGCCATCCGCCTCCGCGATCATATCGTCCAGTGCGTCCTTTACATCATCTCGTTTCAGATCCCACGTGAATTTCATCAACCGCTAGTAGTAGAACATGACGGAAAGCCACACAGAACAACAGTTAGATGCCTCCACGGATGAATCCACCCTCTAGCTCTCTCTGCTTACCGTGACCACTCGCTCGACGAGCTCGACGTCCTCGAGTGTCTCGTCGTTGCCATCCAGCGATTCATCATCACCAGCGCCCCCATGTTGCCCAGTTTGACTCAAGAGCGCAGACACCGCTCGACTACATGCAGGCAATGGCGGCGGGGAGATCGACACCGAAAACGGCAGCCGTGAAAGCGCCGACAGCAGCACTTTCAGTGCATCCGGAGGGAGACTCTCGACGCCTTGCCAACAACTGAGCCACGCCTTCTCCATATGCTCGATCGTTTCCTTGAGGCGGTGGCTCGGGCAGGGCCTTAGCACTGCTCGGATGAATTGGACGTTTGACGGATTTACTGGCATTTGCGGGATGCGATATGCGCCGCCTCCTCGTGCACCACCCGACCTTCCGCCACGTGGAGGGCCTTGAAACCCACGACCACGACCACGTCCTCGCCCGCCTCCCGAAGTTTGGTCTTGCCCGTTGCCATCGTAGTCGCTTCCTCTCCCCCACCCTCTTCCTCGCCCTCGCTCTCCTGGGCCCCCGCGCCCCGGAGCTCTTCCTCGCCCGCGTCCACCGCTAGGCCCCGCCTGTCGTCCGCCTCCACGACCACCCACCATCGTGCTTGCAACACAACCAGTCGCTCTCACTCAACTGTGCTGCTTTTGCTTGCTCTTCTCTTCCTGTTCTTCTTCGCTTCGAGAGGGAAGAATTCCAAGTGCCCCCCTCCCTTGGTGGGAGAACAGCGGCGAGTTCCCACCGTTGATACCGCCAGCGGTCCACATACGCCAGATTCCATGCTTCGCTTGGTCCAACGACCCATCGCCATCAGCTGCAGCTGTACATGTACCACGTACATACCGGTAGACACACTCCGTCCAGCCGCTGCTCTCAGGATCTCGTAAGGGCCATGGCCATCTTGGGTCTCATAGCGACCTGCAGTATCCAACCCTCGCCCTGATCTTCGTCTCGTATGATGGGGACCACACGTCGTCCACTTCAAGATGTGAATGTCCATTAAAAAAAATGGACAGTTGTCGGTTCGGTCAGCGTGGCGGAGTGTGAAGTTTCTGCAGAACGAGCTGCTCGTGCTGCTCGTTTGCGACGCCTCTGAAGGGGAGAGCCTGGGGATCGAGGTGATCGTGCCGTGGACAAGCTCACGGGGACTTGGACGTCGCTGCACATGGTCCTGCAGATGGAAATTGCGTTGATTGGTACATGTAGTAGCGTTTTGGCAAATCCAGTCCAATTTGCAATTCCGTAACCAACAAACCATATTCCGTTTTTCGAAACGTTATTTACGGATTTGAATCGCGTTGGAGGCTGAGCCAGCAGTTTAGAGCTGCCGCATCGGTGAGCATTATGCGTGGCGTGCGATGGCTGCCACTCGGCGGCCTCTCCAGCGGCTCTCCGCCCCCCCTCCGCCGTCTGCGCTGGCTGTCCACCACCTCCTCTATCCCCCCTTCCGGCACCCGTGACCTGCGCGTGTGGAACTCGCTCACAGACCGTGTGGAGCCGTTTCCACGGGAGGCTTCCTCGCCTCTCAAGTGGTACGCTTGCGGCCCCACCGTATACGACCGCGCACACTTGGGGCACGCGCGTGCCTACGTGTCTCAGGACGTGCTACGTCGCGTGGCGGAGCGCACAGGCGGCTACAACGTGCTGCTGGTCATGGGCGTCACGGACGTGGACGATAAGATCATCACTCGGGCCCAGGAACAAGGCGTGGCCTTCCAGACGTTGGCTCGGCAGCAAGAGCGCGCCTTCTTCGAGGACCTAGCGGCACTTAACGTGCGTCCGCCTTCGGCTGTGACTCGAGTAAGTGAGCACATGGCCGAGATCGTGGCGTATGTGGAGCAGATCCAGCGTCAAGGCTTCGCTTACGAAGCCGTCGATGGGTCTGGTGTGTACTTTAACACCCAGCAACTAGGCGAATCCTATGGAAAATTGGATCCCAGACGTCAAGGGAAGATCCAGACGGAGGATAAAGAGGCTGCAGAGGCTCAGAAGGTGGCCTTGGCGGCGGTAGAAGAAGAAAAAGAAGACGAGCAGAAGACGAAGAAGGATCCGAGGGACTTTGCCCTCTGGAAGACGGCCAAATCGCCGGATGAACCATCGTGGCCATCGCCCTGGGGCAATGGACGTCCTGGCTGGCACATCGAGTGCTCAGCTATGACGCACCATGTACTAGGGGACCGGCTGGACGTCCATACAGGGGGCGTGGACCTACGATTCCCTCACCACAACAACGAGATCGCTCAGTGCGAGGCTCATAACCTGTCGCACCAGTGCGGTCATCATCATGATGCGGAATGGTGCAATCATTTCGTACACTTCGGCCACTTGTACATCCGCGGTCGCAAGATGTCCAAGTCGCTCAAGAACTTCATTTCGATCCGCGAGTTCTTGGCGGCGGGTCATTCGGCCGACGCCTTCCGACTCTTCTGTCTGCAGTTCAAGTACCGCGCCAATCTGCACTACTCGGAGGACCGTGTGCGTGATGCCGAGGCTGTGGTGGACCGTCTGCGCGGCTTCTTCCGCAGTGTCATGGCTTACGGCGCTGCCCAGGAGGTCACGAGCAACAGCAACAGCGACACGGAGCTGCAGCACGTGAAGAGCAAACGCTGTGAACCTCAGGATCTGGAGTTGCTGAACGCGCTCTTCACGACCCGAGCGCAGGTTGATGCGGCGCTGCTGGACGATCTGGACACGCCACGTGCCTTGACGCTCCTGCTGGAGCTGCTGTCAAGGGGAAACGCGTACCTTTTGGCCCGTCAAGGCGACTCGGAAGCTCCCGATGAAGTGCTGAACTCATTAGCTGACTATGTGCTGGAGATGCTGGACCTCTTCGGTCTGGAAGAGCTACACACCGAGTTCTCGGCTATGATGCGGCGTCGATTCGCCAGCCCACTACAGAGCCAGCAGCAGACGTGGACGGAGGATCACGGCAGTAGTGAAGAGCAGGAGGCGTTGCTGCGGTCCCTCGTTAAGTTCCGAGCCGCTGTAAGGGAAGAGGCGCTCAAGGACCCGAAGCATCCGGGCAATGCCCACGTCTTGGCGCTTTGCGATACGCTGCGCAACGAGGAGCTGCCTCCATTGGGCGTGCAGATCGAGGATCTGGCGCCGGGGCGATCGGTGTTCAAGCGGCTCTCGATGGCGGAGCGTGAGGCTGCCGCTCAATTAGAAACCAAGACAGAAACGGAAGCTACCACCGTCGTGGAGGGCGAGGAGAAGGCGGTTCTGGCTCAGAAGCAGCGCGAGTTCGAGGCGCTCATGCAGATCGCGCCGACCGCGTTGTTCCGCGAAGCTGGTGAGTTCGCTGGCCGCTTCGACGCGTTTGACGCCGATGGGTTCCCGACCCATGAAGCAGGCAAGCCACTGACCAAGAGTCAGAGCAAGAAGCTGGCAAAGAAGCTGGCCAAGCACGAGAAGTCCTACGCCAAGTTCTGGCAGACGAGAGGCGCAGAGACAGCAGGCGAGCAGTAACAGCAGTCCAATTCAACAGCTCAAGCAATACAACCGACATGGTGGTACTTACGCCACCCTCGCTGTTACAAACCAGCAACGTGCAAAAGAAACGGAAAGCAGATTCAACGGACAGCTTCAGCAGGCGGTGGCGGGGTCGCCGTACGTGGTGCCGCCTGTGGCTGCGGCCTGCGACGGCACGTGGGACGGAGCCTTGGAGCGCACGTATGCGTAGCCCAGTCGCTGGTGTTTACGACGATGACGTACGACCAGCACGAGCGCGACGACCGCTCCACAGACGGCTGCGAAGATCAGCGCCCCCATGGGCAGGTTGTTCTTCGTGTACTCGAAGGCCGACAGCGCCACGGACTCCGAGCTGCCGTCGTAGCAGACTGGGTCCGTGTACATGAGAGTCTGGATGCCGCGGGTCTGTTGCACGACCACCATACAGTCCTGGGCACTGAAGGTGTCGTCACTATTAGCCACGCGGTACCGCACGTACGTCATGGTCTCGTAGTCGTCGGGAGCTTCCGTGGCATCCAACGCAAGGTCCTGCATCTCCACGGCGTCATAGTGGACACGTAGTGTGTGGTTCTGTAGGAAAGTAGCAGGGGCGGCTCGTGCGATCTCGCGTTGGATAGCTGGATCCACGTCGAGTGCAGAGCCGTTGGTTCTCGGCAGATCCAGATGCTCCAGGATGTCGCACTCAAAATCCGGTTCCGTGTCTGTGGTAGCTGAAGTGTCGTTGACACAGTCCATGGTGAGTCGGAGAACAGACACATACGGCCGCTTGGAATCCAGCATGCTGGTCTGGAAGCCGTAGTTCACGAGCAGGAACACACGCACGAGCTGCGTCATGGCGCGTTCCACGATCTCCACGGCGTCGTCCTCCCCACCGGCGCCTATCTCGATCTCCTGCAGCTCTTCGCGCGGCTCCGTCTGCTGAGCCTTGAGGACTTGCAGCACTGAAGCCTTGAGTGCCGTACGTCCCACCTCCTCCTGATACTCGTCCATGAACTGAGCCACCAGTGTCTGCACTTGACTGCTGCGTGAATCCATAGACAAAAACACGTCCGGTTGGTTCTCAGGCTCCGCCGCGATCAGCGCTTGCTCACCTTCCGCCAGTTCGTCCTCATTGTCGGCCGCGATCACTCCCATCGCCGCTTGTTCACGCTCGCCTTCCATGTTGGCCAGCTCTTCTGGGCTGTCCGGACTGAAGGGACCTGGGATCGCTGCTTGGTCGGCAAGCACGTCAGTTAACGGCTCAAGCTCCGGCTCCAACGCGACTGTCAGCTGCATCTCCACCGCTACAAACAGCAGTAGCAATGCAAAGGAGGAGAAGGGACGGCTCGACTTGGGCGACAGCATTCTTCTTGGGCTTCCAGTGGCGACGCGCTGGCTGGAAGATCGCGAAATGGAGAAATGAGGCAAATCCTTTTGCGCTTTTGGGTTTGTGATCTTCGCGGCGCTTCAAGATCCAGATCGAGTGGTTCTGCAGATGGGTGGGTTTTGGTTTGTTTTTGAACTGCGTTGGTTGACCCGTTTACCCATTCCTTCGATTCCACTTCGCTTCAGTAAGTCGGATGGAGAGACCCGTGGGTAAACACATCGTGGGTTCTCGACCCGTGTCCACACCCACGTTGAAGTTACGATACTATTCGCATGCGATAAGAATAGAGACCGAGGTTCTGATCGCATGTGTGCTCGCTGGGCCTCTTGTCTGTCTTCTGCTGAGACCACAGGAGCTCGGACAGCAAGCCAAGCAGCGTCATATCGAAAGCGGAGGACAGGACCATGAGCATCCGCGTGCACAACTCGGAGCACTTCGAGGAGCTCCGTCAGAGCGCGTTGAGCGGCTCAACGCTGCCGTCCAGGTCCGCTCTGCGCCAGCCATCAAACAGTCGCTATGTAATCGCCTAACGTCTTGGGAAAATGACACATCATTATTTACAGGTCGCGCTCGACGGGGTCACCTGCAGCTACCAGTGGCAAGCTCACGGCCTCGGCATTGTCCAAGGAGACGCAGATGGTGCGTGGCGACATGACCTGTCTCCATTATAAACCGATGGGATCCTAATCCTGCGGTTCTATGGGGTCAGAAACGAGTGGCCATGAAGCACGAGCTCTATATGAAGGAGCAGGAGGCCATGCAGAAGAAACTCGCCGACACGATCGCGGAAAACCTGCAGCGCCAGAAGAGCAAGAAGGAGGGCCAGTACCTCAAGCTGCAGCAAGAAGTCGAGGACGGGAAACTGCTGGCGAAGGAGCTGCACGAGAAGCTGGAGCTGCAGAATCAGTCCAAGGCGCGTCAGTACTCGCGGATGCATGAGGAATGGACGGCCGAAGTGTTCCACAAGCTCAACGACCCAATACTAAACGAGGTGCAGGCTCTGGACGGCAGCAAACGCAGTGCTGAGCGAGCTGAAGCGTATCAGAAGTTCCTGGACATCACCAACAAGAAAGGCGGGCTCTTCCGCGACATCATCATCGAAAGCGAGTACAACCCGCTGCAGGATGCCAAGTTCCTGAGCCATCGCACCGTACTGGACGATCCGGTGAAGCGTGTCATCCGTCGACGCGAAGAGGAGGACGCCATCGCTCGGGACGGCGCCAATATGGCCAGCGAAGACCAGAGCGGCGGCGCTGGATACGCGAGCAAGCAGCAGATTGGACGCGTGGATAACCTGGACGTGAAGCTCTGGTCTCAGGGCGTGTTCGAGAGCACGCCGTACGGCTACTTCCACAAGATGATGAGCAGCACCGCGAGCTCCGAGGGCTCCAAGACCTACGCGTCTCGCGTGAAGCTGGATCATTACAACGTGGAGACTGGAGCCGAAGTGGTGAGTCAGGAACTGCCCAAGGGCAAACGCACCAACTTTGACGGCTATACCATCCCTCAAACCACTATCCAGCTGAGATAAGTAAGAGCTCGAGTCATCGGGGCTAGTTTAAACGATTTTAAAGCATTTTTACGCTACGTTTCGGACTTTTGCTACCTCATCTCCCGCTTTTGACGTAGGCTAGTCGAAGATCTTGTTGAGTTCGCCGGTGGCTTGCAACAGGATCCAGGCGACGCCCACTATGAACGAGAACGCAGACGAGCACATACCGACGCGGAAATCCATGACGATCGAGTTGCCGCCCAGGCGACTCGTAACCTCGCCGTAGACCGCCGCGAAGACGCCCATCGTCAAGATGGAGGCGCCGCAGAAGGAACCCAGATAGGCGATAGACTTGCCCCAGTTGTTGAGCACCACGGCAGGCAGGACGCCCAGGATCCCGCCCGGCCCAGCGATGCCATGCACGATTCCCACACAGAGAGCCGCGATCTGATCCGCCAACACAGTAAGACAGACATTAGCAAGACGTACGTCCAAAGTTCAAGTAATCCCAATACAGCCGCACCTTTTGCATGAGCGGGTTCTCGAAGCTCATATTCGAGCAATACTTCTCCTTGAAGGTCTGCGTCTTGGTGGAGTTCTCAGCATCCGACTTGGGCGATAACCCCATGACCGGCGTGTTCGCTACAGCGGTCGCTTCAGGCTGCGTTGTCTCGTCTTCAGTGTTGTTGATCACCAAGAAGAAGGACCCGGTGGGTGACCGGGCGACTGTCCCTTCGACTGCAGAAGTGCTGGCGATAGTAGCCACGCGTTTCGGCGCCGGCGTGTACTCCACGACAACGGGAAGTTTGGTTCCCGAGCCAAACTGACTGGCGTAGCTTCGGCTACTGTCAAAATTGGAGCCCAGTTGGCTTGTGTGGCTCCGGTTGCTGTCGAAATTCACTTCTTGGTCGTCGCTGCTAGTCACACCGACCTTCTCTTCGTCCAGCTTCTGATGGTACTTGCGATACACGCTCTTGCCCGTCCAGACCCCCAACGCGATCATGAAGACGCCCACCACGTAGTTGAGGTACTCCCCCACGGCGTCTAGGTCCACCGTCTGGCCGGCTGCGAAGAAGATGACGGCCATGATGATGAGGCCGATGGAGTGGCCACAGCCCCAGCGTAGACCCAAGGCGAAGGCCTTCCACGACCCGCCAGTCGACATGGCAGCCAAGGCGCTCAGGTGGTCCGGACCAGTGAGGACGTGCACCAGACCCAGCAGCAGTCCCGTCGAGATGATCTTGCCCACAGATGCGTGCGATAGACTGCTGTCCTCGCCGGCCAGCATCCGCGCAGTAGTCGATAGCACTCCGTCCATCATGAAGTTCGTTTCGTGTTGTGTGTCTTGGTGTTGCTTCGACGATGCAATTTGAAATATGGGTGATGCAGCACACCGCCAAGTGCGTCCGCAGTCGCATATCGTTCCCACCGAAGGGCGGAGATCTCTCTCCAGGACGGGGCATCATAACCACTCGCATTGTGGTCAGAGTTTTCGGAGCCGGACGCTGTGCTGAAATGGCAGGCTCCGAGGCATCGGAAGATACGTGAGAGTACGTGTACTTGAACTGAATAAGACTGGAAGCCACGCCTGTCACAGCCGCTGCAACACCAGAAAAGGCCAGTTGAGACGTGCTGCTGCTTCAGTGCTTCAGCCACGATCCTCTTCCGCTCTTTGTGTCCACCGTTCAGTGGTCAGTGCAGACCTACATGCATACACGTCTCAAGCTATACCTTCTGTGAACTGCAGTTCCTTGTAGCGGCGCGGCCATTGGATGCCAGCACGTGCATGGGCCCAATCACCTCCGCGTCGCGTCAGGCAGCGCGATATGGATACAGTTAAACGCCGGCGCATCCCTTTAATGGGTTCTCGACTGACCAGCGGTGCCAACTGTGCTCAGTCCATCTTGTCCACAGGAGAAACTTGCGATGATTTAGCGTCGCTAGAAACGGTGACGACTCCGACAGAGCGAGAGTGCTTTCCACAGGAAGCGATGGCTTGCTAAAGACACGAAGCCACCGGAAATCAGGAAGGAGGGCATGACGAGCGTATCTTTCCGGAATAAGAAGTCACACGACGACTTCCGACCCCTTTCTGTCGACGAGCGATACGAACTGCTCGAGGGTGTTGCCGTCCGCCGAAACGCAGCTGAGTAGGCAGCGCGCAATCCTTTGGAGCCTTCGGCAACACGACGCCAACTGGGCAGGAGGAGAAGCCAGCTTTAGCTGAAGTTGGAAGGCGGCAGACGCCTGCATGATCGCCCGAACACTCGTGTCTGGCCTGGCGTTCATGCCATCGCTTCCCATTATTTATGAGAGTCCTTGCTCGGCGGTGAGTTCGGTTAATAATTTAGAGGGGCTCAAAGCAAAACTGCCAAAACACAGTCGCTACAACGCTTCTGTACCAAAACACGGTGCCCTCGACCATTCCCGCTAAGTGCGGTCGCTGATCGTCTCTCGCTTCACGTTGTCGGGAGAAACGAAGCCGTCGGCTGCTGGAAGAAGAGGGGAGACCATCATGCCGCTTCCCACGCCCTGGCTGTCGTACAAGACGCAGGATGGCAAGGTACAAGCCTAGCACATGCTCGCCTATCGTCTGGCGCATCGAGTGGTGGCTCGATGGGCTCGTAAAGCCCAGGAACGGCGTCGCAATCGGTCCGAACGTGCAGCTTATCCGTACCTCCTGCCTGTGTTGCCTTCGTATAGGAGTACTACTACAACCCGCAGACCAAGGTGACGACGTGGACGCGACCCACAGGCTCTGCTCCGTCGGGCAAGACGCCGCCCAAGCACGAGCACCACAAGGCCAGCAGCAGTGCGGCTCCAGCAGCGTCGACGCCGGCTTTGCCGACGGCGGGAGCTGGACGCGGCGGCCTTCTCGCTCAAATCCAGGGCGGCACTCGGCTCAAGAAGGTCAAGACGGTGGAGAAGACGCTGTTCGCAGATCACCCGAGCGGTGGCAACAGCGGGGGTGGCGCTGCAGCTGCGTCCAGCAGCAGCAACAACGCTCCAAGTGGCGGCGGGGGCGGGATGGGAGCCATGATGGCTGCCATCAAGTCGGGCGGCAACCTGAAGAAGACGTCGGGCTCGGCTTTAATGCGCGACAACAGCAGCGGCAGCGGCGGCGGCGGCGGCGTCTCGAGTTCGCCAGCTCCTGCGTCGAACGGCGGCTTTGCCGAGATCATGCGCAAGAACCGCGAGGCGGCCGCGCGGAGATCCAGCGGCAACGGCAACTCCACTAGCTCGGCGCCCCCTACGCACAATAGCAATTCGGCGCCGTCGACGCCGCGCCACACGCCTTCAGCCGCTTCCGGCAGCTACGAGAGCGGTGGAGGCGGCGGCAACGCGGCGCTGGAAGCGCGGTTAGCCTCGGTGGAAGCCAAGCTGGACAAGATCATGGCGCACCTGGGCATCAGCTGAGCGAGCCACGACCATCCCAGTCGTATGGTTCGGTGCCAGTAGCAAAGGCCCACAACACGGTTCGTGGGACGCTTTGAGCTTGCCTTGCTTGTCTATGTGGGTCTGCTTGCTAGCTACGTCTGCTCCCGTCCACTTCTTAGGGCGAGAGCTCTTCACCTTAGCTGAATTTCATGGCCATTTCGCCGAGAGTCATGCTCTTCTTCTTCTGCTTCTTCTTGCCATTGCCTCGACCGCCGTTGGAAGCACTCGCGCGATTCTGTGCGATGGCTTGGACCTCGTCGTCCCACGTGGCACGCGTCACGGGCTGCACGCCTATGGGTTTGCCAGCCTTCGGCAGATCAGGGAAATCGTTCCTCGCCGACTTAAAGCTCGGAGCGGGTGCAGGAGGAGGAGGCGCTTGGCTTAGCACGGGCGTCGGAGACGATGCATATGCCGAAGACGCCGCCGCATAACCCGCCGACGAATACGAGGAGGACGAGGCCACGCTGAGACTAGCGAACGCTTCACTAGGCGCGCTCTGGAACTTGGTGCTGGCAGGCGTTCGACCTAACGCAGGGTACGCGGCAGCACTTGTCGCAGGTGGCGGCGGCGCTTGCCAGCTCTCGGAGGAGCTCCAGGTCGTCTGCGGCTTGTCCCGCCCCAGCATGGCACGCATGTCCGTGTTGTGCACGATGGCCGCAGGCTTGCGGCCGACGCCCACGCGCACTCCGCTCTCCTTCAGCGCGTTGCCCCAGCCAGCCTGTGCCGGCGCTGGCGGCTGTCTCTGGTTCTTGATTCGCGGCGAGGAGGCCGGAGCTTGCTGCTGCTTGGCGACCTTCTGCTTCTGACGCTTGGACGTGGACTCCTGGAACCCTTGCGCCTTCGCACGCTGCTTACTCACCTGCTTGTGGTACGCGAAGAACGTGTCCACTTGCTCCTTGTCCGGGAACAGCCGCATGAGGGGGAGGAACAACTGCGCAAAGTCCGCGGGCGAGAACTGATCGCGCATCTTGGCGTAGAACTGCGGGATGTCCGAGTCCGCCAGTCGGAACTTCTTGCAATCTTCACGGAAGACCTCGTACTTCGCGTCACTGCCCAGTACCTGGCGGATCTTGAGTACCAGCGCGCTCTTGGACTGCTGAAGTCCCGTCATCTCCTCCTCTTCCTCTTCCTCCTCTTCTTCGTCTTCCTCTTCCTGAACCGCAGGTGCGGGGGCAACCAGCTTCTCCTCCAGGCCGCCCGCCTTCCTACCCTTCTTCTTGTTCTTCTTCGCAGGCTTCACAAACCGCATGAAAGGGTTGTTCGCACCCAAGGCAGCAGCGGCAGACGCCAGCTCCGGGTTCTCATACTCCCAGTTGTTGCTGTTGTTCATGTGCGCACGCATGGCTGCCGTCGGTGGAGGGGCCAGCGCATTACGGAACGACGAGCCAGGCCCTCTCGCTGTTGTTGAGCTCGACGCCAAGGCTGGGAAGTCCTCGGCTCGTGGACGGTGCGTGACGCTCTGGTTCTCCCAGAGCGAAAACGAACCCGGCGTGGACGCACTATCGGAGCCTGAAAGCGACGGGAAGTCGGCGACATTGATCGTGCGGTTGGCTCCGCCGCTGGGCTGTTGTTGGAACAGACTGGAGTCTTCAAAGCCGTCGCTCTCGTCCTGCGAAGCCCGGCGGATGGTGAAATGCACGTCGATCTTGCGACTCGTCTTGATGTACGGATGTTCCACGGCCAAATGACCTTGCAGGTCGATGTGCGACTTGAAAACCACAAATTTCTTGGCCAGACACAGCGCTTCCTCGCACAAAAAGTGGTCCGCGCGGAAATGGTTTTCCAGGTCGTGGTAGTCCTTGTAGTAGCGGTTCTGGATGTGCATCGCATGCAGACAGATGTCGCATTCAAAGTGGTTCTTGTGCAAGTGGTCGTAGAGCTCAGCTGTGGAATAGAAGCGCGAGAAGCAGAAGTCGCAGCGCGGATGGCCCATGAAGCCTTCGCGTGGGTTACCCTTGGCATTGTGGCGCTTCAGTTGCTCCTTGGAGAACAGCTCCAGCTCCTCCAGGAACACGTGCTTATGCTCGAGACAGATGCCGCAGTATTGCACTTGGTGCACGTCCAGAACGTGAGTCTTAAGCGCCGCCACGGTCGCGAACTTCTTGCCGCATTTCTTGCAGAAGGGGTCTCGTAGTTTACGGATGCGCTTCGTATAGTCGTCCTGCAGGAAGAACATGGCCGACGGCTCGTCGAACACGTGCGCGGGGCCGATGTTGTCCCCCCAGTCCTGGAAGGAGTCGAAGCTCTGGTCCTCGCGCTCGATGCAGATCACGCGCGGCAGCTCCGTCTTGCACACCACGCAGGCCGTGGCGCCCAGCAGCTGCCGCAATCGCAGCGCGCAGATGCTGCAGCAGCCCGTGTGGCCACATACGCCCACTGTGTTGAAGCGCAACACGTTGTCGATCGTGTTGCAGCAGAGCACGCAGGTGACGAGCGACTCCTTGCGGTCGGTTGCCATGGTCAACGGAGGTCTCTCTGGGGGAATCTGGCTTGCTTCGGATGCGGGGGCTCTGGAAGTGAGGGAGAGTGTTGGGCTCGCCAACGGCCAGCGGGTTCGCGTGGGATGATTGGAAAGATTGCAGCATGGAGGAGTTGGAGAAGGAGGGAGTTGGTGCTATTATCTGAAGACGGAAAGGGAGTGGTACCGTACCGTAGTGGGTTGTGGTTGAGCAACGCTGAACGACTCTATTTCGGCAACGTTTTGAGTAACGAGGTCAAGTGTGAGTGATGGTCGCTTGTCGCTTGTCGCTGGAACGTACTTAGTATTCAGTACCCTGGTTACGCGGGTTACCATTGGCAACATGCGAGGAATTAGCCCCTTGAAGCGGGAACCGTGTTTCGTGACACCACTTAGCTTCTCTCAATTACTATCTTGACCAACCCCAACCCTTCAAACTCTCATACCTGGTTTATCCGACCTGATCAAATATGACGAACCCTTCGGCTCCACCTTTGGAAGTATTACGAATCTATCCAGCTTTGACTGGCACCAGGCCCCAACATCGATCGATATGAGCATGACGACAATGCTCCTGGCCTCGACGCCGGCCTCTCGCTTGCTGCAGCGCAGCGTCGCGGCGTCTTCCCAGCCGCTGTCCACGTTCTTGCAGACACGCTTGGCCTCCTCTTTCTCCGACTCGCAGTGGTCGTCGCAGTCGCAATCGCAGTCGCTCTCTCGTGGCTCCGGCGGGCCGCGTCGAGGCCCTCCTCGCTTCGGAGGTGGACGTCCCGACCGTCGCAGTTTCGACGGGCGCGATCGCCGCCCGGTGCTCACGCGCACCAACGACGGCGAAGACGTCCCGCAGCTCGTGGGCGAGGGCGTGTACGGTATCCACAGTGTGCTGCAGGCGCTCGAGAGCGGTCACCGCCAGACCCACGCGCTGTACATGCGCGAGGAACAAACCGCTGGAAGCGGTCCGCGGCCGAAGAAGAGCGCGGCGGATGTCCGTGCTTTGGAGCGTATCAAGGAGCTAGCCGCTGCAGGTCACGTGGATGTCAATACCACCAGCAAGTGGATGCTGAACCACATCACGGGCGACAAACCCCACCAGGCAAGGAGGACTGGGAGCCTGGCGGAGGAAGGGTGTGTGCGTGTGTCTGATCGCGTATTGCTGCTGGTGACTGCTGCTAGGGTGTGGTCCTGGACGCTGCGCCTATCCAACTGCAAGAGTTCGTGCCTGCTGATCCATCTGGTACAGTAGCAAACGCATCTTGGCTATGTGTTGGGTCCTTGGAGGTGGTGGCTTCGTCTTGCTTACCGGCTCGCTATTGCTCCCCTCTCGGGTTTACCTACGAATGTGCAGCGTTCACGGAGTCGGAGCGTGCACCAGTCATCCTCGCCTTGGACGAGCTCCACGACCCTCAGAACTTCGGCGCCATCCTGCGCTCGGCTCACTTCCTGGGCTGCTCTGCTGTCGTCGTGAGCGAACGCAATAGTGCACCCTTGTCCCCCGCAGTGAGTGCTTTGCCTTGACACCCTGACCAACACCCGCGAACTCTGTGCAACGCTTCTAACGTATCCCAACGCGCGCATCTGGATACGTTATTAGGCTTCTCGAGCCTCCGTCGGGGCCCTGGAAGTGCTGGCTGCCAATGTACGTCTCTCCAGCCCACCAGCACCGCAAGATCCAATTGAACCGTTCAACTTTCATCGGGCGGTTCTAACGCGCCTCTCATCCTTATCGCTCTGTAGAGCAAGCTGCTCAAGGCGAAGAACCTGCACCAAGCGCTGGCGATCAGCGGGGACTTGGGCTGGCGAGTTGTAGGCGCGTGCAGTGGCCCCAACTCCATCACGTCCAACAAGCTTTCAGCTGATGCTCAGCCCACGATCCTCGTCATGGTGCGTTTACAGTCGTTGAAGGCAATGACACGCCGTTGCTTTCATCTCGACTGTGCTGACTTCTGCTGACTTGAACAGGGCAACGAACATCGTGGACTCCGCAAGGGAATCCGCCAATGCTGTCAGGAGATCGTCACCATTCCAGGTACGCTTTATAACTGACCTGGCTTGCTGCTCTCCTTCTCCTGTATTCCCACGTTAACTCTGGGTCGACGGATACCGTACAGGTCAAGCCACGGACGAGGACACGCGCGTGGACTCACTCAACGTCAGCGTAGCCGCGGCCATCCTGCTCTACGAGCTCTTACACCACTAGGGCAACTCGAGGCATCTCGTCAAGCGTACTCACTTGGTAGTGGATCGAGTCAGCGTTGGCTTTAGCGTGGAGCTTGTGCGATGGAAGATCGCCACGCGAACACTGGCGGAGATCTCGGTGAAGGTGATCGGCACCCGCTTTCTAGACGTGGATCCGTTGGCTGGCATCTACATAGGAGGCAGATCAAGTTAACGCACAATCCTTTTCCCATAGGGCAAAGCAGACGGGATAGCGTACCTCACTACCGCCGGGCAAGGCTGGGTGACCCAGACACACCGCCACCTTGAAAGCTGTCGGGTCCGAGAACGGCGAGACTGTGAGTGAGATGGTGTGGTCCACCACATGTTGGCGCGGGCCTCGATAGCGGACGCAGGTCGCCGGCACATGGTGGTACGTCGCGTCGCCGTTGGGCAGCACGCTCTTGATGTAGACCTGGGTGACGTCCCGGATGTGAGTCAACGAACAGCGTATACGCTGCTCAAAGGGCCAGTTGGCCGTGATCTCCCGCTGTTCCGGCTTGGCGCTGGCGACTGGCTGAGTGATAGTCGCCCGCGCAAGAGCCTGAGATCGGCGGCGAAGGCAATCGCCGTTAACGCGAGCTGCCGTCGCCTCGGCAAGGGCGACGGGCCATGCCTTGCGCACCACCGCCACAAAAGTGCGCTTGAATTCATCCAAGGAGCTCACGTCGGCCAACAATTGGATCGGGAACCAGATCTCGCCTTGACGTTGGTTGTCAGCGATGAGAAAATGCAGTCGCGCCGCTTCTTGGGCTAGCCATCGGATCATTTCCACAATCGTGAGGCTGTCGTCAGAGCTTTGCAGCGACGCAAGCACGAGTCCCACGCGACCAAGAAGCACGCACTAATGCAGCAGATACAGAGGACAGAAAGTCAGCTTCACAACGATGACCTCCATCCAGGAAACAGACGGACATACCTGCAGCAGCTCGGCTCGTAGCGCTGAACTGAGTGCGAAGGCCTTGGTGTAGACACTCGAGGCCAGCTCGACCATCTCTTGGCAGCTTGATTGCAGTTCCACGGGAAGATTCAGACGCGCGAAGGGCTGAGCTGCTGTCGTCTGATCGTTCCTGTCCACTGGATTGCCGCTGTTATAGCTTGAGCCCATGCTTGGACTGGTACTGAGCATGGCTTCCATGGAGACGTAGGAGTGCGTGCTCGGAGCAGGAACTGCCGACGCGTAAGGAAATGATTGCACGTGTTGACGCAGACGCACGAGGGTCTCTGTCAATCGGTAGCAAAGCTGGAGATCGTCCGCGCCAAACGTTGAGCGCAGTCGATGGATCTGCAGTAGAGACATGCACACAAAGGCAATGAGTCAATGGCCATGGAGAGCGGCAAATACCACGTCGAAGTGCCTTACCGCTTTGAGATATACAGCGATGTCTCGGTCAGCAGGAGGAGACCGCAGGACCTTCATGGAATCAACTGCTTGGGACGAGGAGGTTGCAGTGTTGCACGCTTCTTCAGCGGACTGGTTCGTCAGGAAGAACAGGTGAGACCCGCCAGTCGATGGATCTGATTGGTCCCTCGCCTTCTCCTTCTCGTCTTCGTGCGGCTCGGAACTCCCTAGCAATGCTCGACACACTCTACCCAAGAGACTGCGCCGTCCACGCCGCTGTCGGGCTTCCTCTTGCCGCACGCGTCCCATTAAGGCGACGTCCATTTGCAACGCACTCGCACACTTTGTGCTGAGGGTTTGCACTGCAGCAAGCAGTCGCGTATCCCAGCACCCATTGGCATCTACTCCATCGTCTTCATCAGCTTGGATGTGGTCGGACGAAGCGGATGCGGCTGCATCCAGCACGAGGTCCACAAGACGCTGGACGACTGAGGCGCTTGAGAGGTCGCAGTGCAGCAGCACGAGAAGAGTATCGACCACAGCTGGCTTATTATCCTCTGGAGACGCAGCGACACCACGAATCAGGCCGTTCAAGTCCGCATTAGACATCGCAAAGTCTGCTTTCAGGTCCAGCTGGTGTCGACACACCAACAAACGGTGCAAGGAATTCACCAGCACTTGGCGAAGCCGCGGATTGCGCGAACCACAGGCGACGACCGACGTCTTGGCACGCGGGAGGACGTCCAGATGCGCTGTGATGGCACGTTCCAGCGCTCGTTGGCTCCATCGCCCGCTCCCGGCGTTAGAGGCCATGGCCAGTTCACTCAACCTAGCGATCGTACGCGAAGCCTCGACGGACACTTCCACGTCGGCATCGTCGAGAAGCGAGAGCAACATGCCACTGGACATCATGCGACGCGTTTTCATCTCCACATCCTCAGCTGCCAGGTCGAGTACGACTTCGTCGATCTGAGTCTTCACAACGGCATGCTCCACTACCTCACTGCTAGGTACTCGACCGAATCCACGCAGACACCGCGCGATTTCAACACGCACTGACGCCGACGCGTCATTGCCAGCCATACATAACACATAGAACGTCTTCTCCGGCAGTAGAAGCGGCGAGCTCGTCGTCGGGTTCGTGGCTAACGAAGACGGGAAGAACGTACTGCGTGGGATCTCCAGCTGTGAATGCAGTTCGGCTAGCGCCACAAGCACACGAGCAGCCAATACACGCACTTCTTCACTCTGCGCGAATAGTACAAACGTTGCCAGGCGATCAAAGTAGTCGGTGACTTCATCTTGGGCCTCTGGAGAAGACGTGGCACTAGCCACGAAGCGTTGACCAGCATCATGTAGGCGAAGGTACCCTCGCAGACAGATGGCTTGCATCCCGGCATCGTGGTCTTGTACACACGTGTGTAGCAGTGTCTCCACTTGTGTGAACCTGTGTGTAAGCATGAGGCAATCCACGACGATGCGCATCATATCGCGGCGGAGCTTGAAGTCTTCTCCGACGCTCATACATTGCATGAGCTGCTCGCCCATGGCGTCCACTTGGATCATGGGCTCCACCACGGCCGCCTTCACGGCCAGCAGCTGTCGCAGGCCCCGCACGATGGCGCCCACAACGATGGCGCCGCTGCTGCCTGACGAGTCCGCCGGAGGCTTCGCCCCGGCGCCAGCCTCAGTCGACGTTTCCGTCTGATTTTGGTTCTGATTCTGTTGGAGGAAGGAGAACAAGAAGTCGATGGCCGCCGCTGTCTTGGCACCTGGAGAGGCCGCACACGCGCTGTATTGCAGCAGCAGTCGGGCCTGTAGATGCGGGTCCCCCGTGGCGAGCAGCTTCGTGCGAATCGCAGCCAAAGCGGCCATGGGATGGGTTTGCACGGGTCTTCCCAGGGGTTGCGACGCCAATATGGCGCCTCCGGAGCCTGTGATGCCCGAGAAAGCACGCTCGGACGCGATGCCACCCGTGCGTGGTCGCTTCGCATCGACTGCGACCGCGGGGGGAGCGGCAGCGACAGCTTCCCACTCTCGCTCGCGCTTGATCTGGGAGCTCATGGCTCTCTTGCCGTGGTGCTTTGCGGAATGAGAACGGGTTACACTCCATCGAGGGTTTGTGCACGGACGGGTACGTAGCTTTGTAACCCTGTCTTAACCACGATGGCGGCGGGTTCACGGGTTTTCGAGATGAAACCCGGACACCGATGGAAGCCCACCCGCTTAATCTGATCTGATACGTTGGCTAAAAATGGCTGCCTCAAGTTGAAAATGAGGCGTAACTTACATCGCCCATGAACGCGCTCCCCACTCCGGACGGCGTGACGGTAGAGAAGCGGCCGCTTGGATGACAGTATGGCCGACCACGGCGCCAAGAAGCCCGAGAAGTGGTGGCAGGCCGAGCTGGAGCCGGCGGCTGGGCCGTCGTCAGAAGCTCTGGCGAGGCACCGCGCTGTGCAGGAGCAGCTCCTCCGCTTCGACCAGAACGCGTGGCTGGCGAAACGCGCCAAGCAGCGACGTTTCCAGTTCTCGGGCGATCAGAAGCGCATGCTGCGGCAGTGGTTCGATGCTCTAGACTCCGACGGGTCGGGCAAGATCTCGGTCGAGGAGCTGGAGGACCCGATGCTGTCGATCGGCATCGTGAACGACACCCGGGAGATCCGGGAGATTGTGTCCACTCTTGATAAAGACGCCAATGGCCAAATCGATTTCCAGGAGTTTGTGGAGTTCCTCACGCCCCATGCCAAGCGTAAAGACGCCCGAGGGCCGGAGAAGCACGAGGTCATGTTCCACCAGCTCACGGAGAAAATGGAGGTACGATGCCTGCTAGCTAGCGGTCTTTGTGGTGCGCGGGGCCCAGCTCACCAAGTGTGGGTTGGCTTGGCTGTTGCAGCACCAGAGCTCGGGTTTCTTGGAGATCAACACGCAGTTGTCGATGGAGAGGAGACGCTTCATCCTGGATTCCATCACCAAGTTCACGTCGCAGTCGATCCAGGACGACCTCGCGGAGCTCAAGCGCTCCAAGACTTCCAAGCAAAAGGCATGGACTTCTCGAGATCCTGACGCAGCAATGCCACCGGTGCAGTCGCGACACAAGCGAGCCATGTCCAGGAAAGCCAAGCTGGCTGCACTGGCCACTCGTCACCAGGAGGAGATGCGCTTCCAGGCTCTCGAGCAGGTCTTCCTCCGCAATAGCACGCTCAAGGTTCGTTCAATCCCGCTTGCTCGTTCGATTGGTACGAGAAGTGGAAGCAGAGCGTACTAATTCTCTCTTGTGGGCATTGCCAGCGGCTTCAAGCGATGCCAGCATCCCTACTCGCGACTCCAGCTGCGACTAGACGTGGGCACCAGCATCGGATGGAGCTGCTCACGCCCCTTTCAACCGCTAGCAAGCCGGCGTTGCTACCAGAGCGCACAGCTTCGATTGCAAGTCCAAGTCAAGCGATAGCAGACGCCAGTCGACGCACCACGGTGAAGCTCCTGCAGCAGTCAGGCATGAGCAGCTACACCCGAACGTCGCTCGCTCCCACGCAAGCCAGAAGTGTGCCGAACTTCCCTCCAAACGTTGACGTCGGCGGTTGACCCAGCCCATCGCCCGATCTGTCAGTACTCGGCAGCCTGGATATCCTGGTAGCCTGCTCAAGTTGATCAGGCATCATCAACCGCGTGAGGATCTGGTCGAGATTCCAGACCGTCTGGGACATTCTTGTCGAGGCGGGAATCTTGTCGTGGCGTTGACGCAGTTGAGGGTTCACTGTCCAGTCCATGCTGCTCCATCTCTTGCTTGGCTTAACAACAGCCCCTGAGGTTCAAGTTGAACGCCGCTGCAAGTTGCGCCCGATCCCCGCAGCAACAAACCAGCTCTCATGAACCAGCAAGGAGGAGCCACTAAGCCATACACAAACGGAAAGGTTAGCATCTTAGAACCAATCCACCGTCCGACATGTCGGTCACCTTGCTCCTCCCGCTTTCTAAAGCAGCCTAGGCCCCTCCCTCGTCTTCGGCTGGCGCTGAATGGCTCTTCCCGCCCTAGTTGTCGACGTAGAAGAAGGTGGAATCTCGCAGACGGGCGCCTCCATCGACCGAGGAGACGGCGCTCATGCTGCTGCGCCGCTGCGCCTCCGACGAGACCTCGCTCATGACGCGCTGCAGCTCGATGGGGTCGCAGGTCTTGCGGATCTCGTCGTTCAGCCGGCCGTTGGTCGGGTCGTAGATGCCCAGCAGACACGAGAAGAAGCGGTCGTGGTTCACGTGCTGCATCATGAGGCAGCACGTGGAGAAAGGCACCTTGCCCAGCCGATTCTTGTCCATGTAGCGGAAGATAATGCCCGAGTACGGCATCAGCTCCGACGGGTGCTTGCAGATCCACGCAGCCAGGAAGTTCACCAGCTCCGGCTCCGCCAGATGGCCGTCTCCGTCGCGGTCGTGCTGGTCAAAAAGCGCGCGCAGTCGCTGCACGTACTCCAGCTGGGCCGGCGGAGCGGCGGGGGTGCCCGTAAGAAGCTGGATCTGCTTGAGGCGCAGATAGCCGGAGCTGCGGATGGCTGCCGGCGTCTTCTCGATCTGCTGCACGAGGTAGCGGAAGCAAAAGCCTACATGCTCCAAGATCACGAACAGGATGATCTGGATCATGCGCCATTGCGGGGTCTCGCTGTCGTTCTCGCAGGCGCTCGGGTCGCTCGTTGTCGACGGCTCGATCGTCCCGAACGGCACCATGTAGGCGTTGTTGAACGTGAAGTTGCAGCCCGTTTTGAAGTAGCCCCAGTGGTAGACGACCACGAAAGCTGACACGACCGTGACGCCGATGATGTTGGCGTACGCCAGCACCGTGGCCCACTCGCCGATGGACGTGTCGCGTCGTGGCATGGGGCGGCGGTTGGCGAACAGCAGACGGAACGCGTCGCCGCGCACTTCCAGCAGGTTGTTGAAGAACGCCGGGAACGGCAGCAGCGGCCACACGACCGTGAACATGACCACGTACGAGAACTGGATGCACGCGTCCAGGTAGTCCAGCACCGGGTCGAACACTGGGAGTTTGGCCTCGGCCAGCACCTCGTAGGCCGAGTACTGGTTCGAGTCGTCCGACATGGGCAGCACGCCCACGAAGAAGCCCGTGTGTTTCTGCACGAGGTGCGCCAACCGCTTCGCCGTCAGATTGCCCGTGGACTCCTCCTCCTCGTCTTTTGGTCGACGGTGGCTGGGAGCGCTGAGGCCGCTGCTGGTCGCGGTCGTGTCGGACTGCGAGTTGAGGGTCATACCAGGCATCATCGACTGTCTCTGGTGCTGGGCGGCACGGAAGCAGCGAGAGAGACGGGACTTGCACCAAGCGATGGGCGAGGCCTGACGACAGCCGGTGGTGGGTCGGCCACGCAGTTTGCGCACCAGATACGGCACGATGGTCTCCAGCAGCATGTTGAGGAACTGCGTGACCACAAGCGGCGTGACGAACAACGTGTCGAGCGTGAGGAGGTTCGGATTCCAGTCGTAGGGAGCCAAGGCGCCGAGTCCCATGTGGTGGAAGAGCTTGATGATCTGGTCGCCGAAGGGGAGATACACGAAGGAGAGGAAGAGGAACCAGAAGAACCAGTTGCTCCAGACGAAGACGAAGCGGCGGTGGATCAGCCGGTTCTCGTGGTCCGACTTCTTGGCGTAGTTCTCCCATTGCACGAACTTCTCCGACATCCAGTTGAAGAGCTCGAAGAAGATGATGTCGATGAGCAGACCCAGCAGGATGCCTTGGATGAGGATGTACACCCAGCGATCGGTGCCTACAGTTGAAGTGCTGGCGTTGAAGCACGTGATGAACCAGATGCAGGCGTACGAGTCTGCTTCGTTGTCGCCGCTGCAAGCGTCGCAAGTAGGTGCGTTCTTGGCGTAGACGTACCACTGGATGAACGGTACGAGACAGATGCACTGGATGAGCGCACTCACGAGCACGTAGAAGAGCATGGTGAGCTGGATCCAGTGGTTCTTGCGCTGCTTCG
>MBAC02006533.1:0-21811 GCA_001712635.2 Nothophytophthora sp. Chile5
GTTGATAAAGTGCGCACGTTCCTGGAAGAGGCGGTGCGGGAGAACTGCGAGGGGTTGATGGTCAAGACGCTGGAGAAGGAGGCCACGTACGAGCCAGCCAACCGTTCCCACAAGTGGCTGAAGCTTAAGAAAGACTACCTCGACGGAATCGGCGATTCGACTGACTTAGTTCCGATCGGCGCGTTCCACGGTCGCGGGAAGCGGACGGGAGTGTACGGGGCTTACTTGCTGGCCTGCTACGACCCAGACACCGAGATGTACCAACCCATTACGAAGCTGGGCACGGGCTTGTCGGACGAAGTGCTCAAGCAGTTCCACGAGCAGCTCAAGGAGAAGGTGGTGGAGAAGCCTCCGAGCGATTACGCGGTCAGCGAAGCCATCAAACCGGACGTTTGGTTCGAGGCCAGCTGCGTGTGGGAGATTTTAGGCGCGGATTTGTCCATCTCGCCCAAGTACACGGCTGCCATCGGCCTCGTGGCGAGAGATAAGGGCATATCTCTGCGGTTCCCGCGCTTCATCCGCATCCGAGACGACAAGGACACCACCCAGGCGACCAATTCTTCTCAGGTACGTCGCCTTTGCCTCTGCTTCAGGCAGCTTCTATTGTACGGGGGCTGACTGGCATTGGGTTTTGCTGCTGACTTGTGCTTGTGGACGTAGATTGCCGACTTGTATCGCGCGCAGGGCCTCACGACTGTGAGCAACGGAGCGGAAGAGGAAGAAGACGACGACATGCTCATCTAGCTATTGGACGAGTCGAGAAGATGGAGGGTGAGCGTCTGTCTCTCTGTATGGCGAAGAGAGTTAATAGCCAAGAAGCAGGTATCTGAGAAAGACGTGGTTTTCGCTTGATCGATCGTTGGTGCTACATGTACTCACTCACTCTTGCTTTTCGAGCTGGCGTGTTCTGACGCGGATACAGCGGGTCTGCTGGTGGTTCTGGGCTCTTGCGGCTCTCGTAAACGGCCACACTTCAAACAAATATACGACTGGACCCAGGGACGTGGTGGGTGTTGATGGGGTCTGCATTGTGCAGGTGTGGGAAGCAGCGCCTTCCTACGACATGGACCGCTGTCGTTTCGCGTGCCGCGCCGTGTTACCGACGCGACTGTAGCTGGAGGTGTCCGACTCGTCGCTCACAATGCGACAGAGTGGGGCGGGGGCGGCACTTGGTGTGTATTCTTGCTGCTGCTGCTGCTGCTGGAGGTATATTGGCGTGAGGGACTCGGCGTGCGCCAGTGCCCAGGGGAACTCGGTGTGCAGCACGAAGCAGATCTCGCAGCTTTTTGGGAAGTTGTGCGCTCGACAGATGCGGAAGTGGCGCAGCAGGTGCTTGGCCTGTGCGCAGGACACGTGACAGCTGCCGGCCGCCGTGAAACACTCCTGGCAGTGGTCCAGCACGCCTCGAGCCACGTGGCAGTTCTCCACGGGGCACCCGCGACGGCCTCGACAGCATTCGCGGGCGTGCAGCAGCAGCGCCAAGCGCGCCGCCAGGTCTTTGACGCGGCTGGCGTGGTCGGCCGCCGACGGGATCTCGTCCTCGCGCTGGGTTTGCTGCTCGACCGGCCGCTGCACTTGGATGGGAGGCAGACGCGTGACCAATGGAGACGGCTCCGCTCCGAAATGAAGTGACGCAGGGAAGAAACCCGCTCGCTTGATGGCCATCGGACTCAGTCGTGGCGCCCCACTGACGAACGGGCCGCCATCGTGGGGAGTCGTCGGCGGCATCCGCAGCTGAGAACTCTTGCCGCTCTCTCTCCGAGCCATTTCACGCACAGACATGGGCGGAAGACCGCGAGGCGTCAACCTCCGCGTCTGTCGCGGACACTCCGAGAGCATCGGACGCAGCGTCGCGGAGCTGGAGGCTGCAGTAGAGTGCGGATAAGCCATTGCGGGGGAATACTCGGGTCCGCGCCGAGTGGGAGGCGTGTCTTTCGCTGGGCAAAAGCGGGAATGAGGCTGGTGGTGTCTTGTGTGGACGGGAACATGCTCTTCAACCGTCTGGACACTCGTGCACTCTTGCCGCCAGATGGCGCGAATGAGAGCAGAGAAGGAGCCGCTCCGCGCAACAAGCCGTGCAAAACCTAGTTGGCCAGTTCCACATGGGGGCAGTGGGGGCGAGCGTCCTTTACCGCTGACTCTGATCGCGAGCACGCAGTGGATTTTTGGTGAGCCGGTGAGCCATATCGGTAGAAGCGACATGGGTCGCGTACGGGGCGGAGCGAGGCGGAAGATACGGATCTGACAGCGGTGGCAATCTTCAGAAGAGGCTCCTTGCATCCGGATGGCCCGGTAGCTGCGTAAAGTAGCTGGGTGTTGACCACCTGCACATTTGGTGAGCAGCTCGGTAGGTTTTGCTCGATTAAAGAAGGGGAGGCAAATTTTGGGTGGACATCAAGCTTCTACCAGTCTGCAAAGTACTGCAAAAATCCACTCGACAGCCATGGCACTCTACGTGCAAACTGCCTCGTGGCTTTAGAGTCCTGCGCTACAACACGCGTGCAAATCCAGTCCTTAGCCAGTGCGACGCAGTTTCCACCAGTTGCAAAATGGATGGCCAAGCCCATAAGGCTGTCTGTCGCGCGAGAGCCGCTCCGCCTCAACTGGGCTCCTTCAACAGGGTTGAAGCAGCGCCATCCGATTCGGAAGGGAGTTCTGCGCGCGGAAGAAATTCGGACCTCCATCGCGGTTTTCCTTGAACGCCATGCAACTCCAGTGTTACATCCGGACACGGGCAGATTTGCAACGATCAAACAAGAGTCGCACAGTCAAAAGTTGAAGTGTGGTGATTACGCCTGGTACTTGAGCCGCCATCTGCGTTTGCAATCAGAAACGACTTTTCGCCTATCAAAAGTCTCAATAAACAACACTGAAAGGATCAAGCCAATCAAACAAGGACAGTATATTAATAGCCTCATGCCAGTTAATTAGGATCCTCCACTTAATTTTATCCGTTATTTCCTTGTTGGTCCGAGGATAAAAAAACGGAAACCCGCATTTGCCGCATGCCATGACGTTCGCTCGCTAGGCGCCGCCTCTTCAGCAGTGACCATGGCTGGCCATCCGAGCGGATGGGACGGAAGAAACACCCCTCCTCGCGGCGGCGGCCGTCGTCGCAGCGACCAGCGCCGTCTGCTAGTGGAACTGGAGCTGGATGACTCGCTGTACCAGGGAAGCTTGCGTGCTGCCGCCGAGCAGGACGCTCTGTGGCGCTCGCAAGGAGGCGCTCCTAGGCGTGAACTTCAGTACACAACGGACTCAGATCACGACCGTCAGTACCAACAACGCTATGCTGGTCATGAGGCGGCTGCCGTGGCGCCACGAGCTCGCCCGCAGTCGGCGGCATCTCGCGATAGACCGCGGGCGACAAGTCGACAGTCGCGTGACTATCAAGTGCAACAATCTCCGGCAAGACGGCTTCTCAGTCCATACAAACTCAAGCAGCAAGTTCTCGGCAGTCGTCATGAGCAGGCGGCTGCTGCGTCCCATCATCACCGCCAAACACAGCATCCAGTCAGCGTGAACTCTGTACAACGCGCAGTTCGCTCTTCTTCCGTGCATCAGTCGCCAACGCAGCTCGTGATTGACGCCATCCGCCAGGACATTCGCTTACGCGATCAAGTGGTGGAGCACCTGCAGCAAGAACTGCTAGCTGCATTGCCGCTACGTCGTGTCTCCCCTATGGAGAAAGGCGTCCCGCATCAGATAGTGAAGCTGCTCAACAAGGTGCGCAGGCTGTCACTTGCAGTGGTCGAGACGGTGGTTTATTTGCAAAGCGAATTAAGCGATTCGGGTGCGAGTGGCGACCACCAAGTGCTGGAGCAGGAGTTCTACGGCTATTTGCTGCAAATGGCGTCCTCAGACCTGGATTTCCTGGCTTGTTCGCCACACTTGCAGCTCTTCTTCGAAGATTTGGAGGTGAGTCTCGCTCGCAACCCCTTCGTGGACGGATTATCGCTCGACTCGTCCGAGGTATTGCTCTGTTCCTGCCACCAGAGCTCCACTTCGACCGCATTGTTTTGCTCGGCTTCGTCCTCGTCCTCGTCTCTGTTCCGGCTGTTGACCCACAAGCTCGAAACGTTTGCGCTTCAAACGCAGCGGCGCCTTCCCGGCTGGCAGGTCCTGCCTGTAGAGCGTGTAGCGGCCGCGTTATTGCACCTTGTGGACCTGGAGACGCGTTTCAATGCTGTCCAGTTACTTCCTCGATATCTCCAGCCATCGACTGCTCTCAGTGAGAGCAGATACTTCCGGCAACAATTGCACTCACCTGATCAAGCAACATCCATTTTCGGAACGTTCCCGGACGAACAAGCACAATGGGTGCCTACTTCCCAATCGCAGCCAGCTTATAATTATGTGGCTGCCCAAGATCGAGAAGATTTGGCTGTTACGGAAGCGTGGACTAACTCTCCTATCTCGAAGAACCCAGTGCAAACTGTAGTGCCACCATTATCTCCATGGAATTCCGTGTCAAAAACTCACGATCAGTCACGGGACGTTGGGGTGTCTAATGGCCCAGGTGGGAGGTCCGGTCGCAAAGAGGGGGTTGCTTGGCTACCGTCGCCGCTATCATCTTCACCGAAAAGGATGCTGGAAGTGTATACACAGCCAGCACAAGATGCGGCTATGACCGATCCGGGTTTGACGAATAGTGGCAAAGATGGAGCCATTCAAGCAGATCCCGTGCTCTCGTCGACCTTGCCAATAGCTGCACGGAAACTGTCTGGACGGAGTTCTCCGGCTGAAATTCCGGGCAGCGATGATTTGAGACTTACTAGTACACGGATGCCGTCGACGTCTACCTCACATGATATGGCAGCAGAGAGGAAAACTTCCGGCAGGAGCAGTCCAGTTGGACGGTCCGCATCAAGGAAAAAAAGCAAGGGACCCGGTACAAATCACGCTGCGTCCGATGCTTCTGTGGCCCTTGGAAGTCTGATCAGTGAAGCAAGTACACAGACTGCTCATATTACCAAGTCAATGATGAGGCACCTACCAAACGAAGAGAAAGGCGAGGAAGTGATCCAAACAAGTGACAACGAAGCAACTGGAGATATTATTCTGGAAAGCAAGCCACCGTGCACGACCATTTATCAGGCAGACCTATCGGGTGAAATGGATGTGATAGGGCGGCATACGACGACGGCAAGTGCACCCTCTCCGCTCATTGCACACGATGACCTAGAGCCGAGAAGATCCATTAGCGACAGTTTTGCAACTCCTGAAGTCTGGATGCCTCCCAACGATATCGTGCCTGACATTCCGAGCGATGTCTCCATAGCTGGAGGGTTATCTGCACCATGCGAACCAACGCACGAAGTATCTGCTGGATATCACGACTCTATGGCGCTCCCACACACCGAGACAATGGTGGATAATCCGAGCGAATGTGACGATGCAAGTGACGGTGAAGCTGTTGAAAATGTAGACGACGAGTATGACTGCGATTTTGAGTACTCGTCAAACGAAGCGCGCTCGAGCATTGCACAGGCGTTGGAGTTGCTGCCTCGCGTTTCGCTGGGCAGTATAATGCCTACTGGAGACAACGAATACTACAAGGCAGAGGAGGACATACAACCACCCGAATCTGATATTAAAGCATCAGCTGGATCGAGCCCAGTCAATGAGACTGGGGTTCCAAGTAGCGTGGGTGCGTCCGAGTCGGCGCGTGAAATATCAGCAGAGCAAAAACCTTATTCCACGGAAAACACTGACACTGCTTTGATGGACGGCATTGCCAGCGACCATAGTAATATCGAAGGCACCAACGACATGCATCCAGGAGAGGATTATGCGTTCGCGTACTCATCAAGCGACGCCATATCGAGCATTGCGCTGGCATTGAGTCTGCTTCCTCAAGTTTCCCGCGATGGGCCATTGTTTATCTCTGAGGTGCAGCCGGAAGTCCAGCCCCCAGGATCAAACGAAGATGACCAACTCAAAGCCTACAGCATCCACTGTACCGCCGCTGACGAAATACTATACGAGTTCACGGGTTCTCCGGACCTTGCAGACATCGATGTTCCTGATGCAGCCGTGCATTCTTCATCTGGAGAGGTTGATCCAATGCCGGTGAACGACAAGGAAAGCAGCAACGACGATGGCGTTTCATCCGGATTGGACAGGATTTTTGCCCTATGTCGAGACGTGAAGGTGGCCGCTTATGATATGAACCATTGGATATCGCAGCGTGAGGTCGAAGACCACTTCCAAGCTGCGTCTCAGCCGTATGATTCGCTTAGAACGTACCAGACTCCGCCACTCACTACAGCTGAGGCTCCGCGGTATTTAGAACGCGAGCTGAAAATGCTTCGCCGCAACTTTGCTACCTGGAGAGTGGCGTGTGCAGAGCAAAAGCGCGCGAAGCTGGTCGTTCGGCGATCTGTGGCCAGACGGAAGATCAACAAGTTCCTTCGCCATCGCTTCCAGCTGCGTCTACAAGCACGTGAAGCCTACGAGAAGCGCATTCAATCCTTGGCGGCGTCCCGGATCCAGCGAAACTGGGTCATCTATCGCCAAAAGCAAGACGTTGCTAGGTGCAAGGCAGAATTTCGTGTGGCTCACATGGCCTTCCAGCGTGTGCGGTTCTTCGTGGGTATCAGTCGGCGCCGGCGGCGACGCGAATCTGCGAAAGAACTGGTCGTTCAATGGTGGAGACGTCAACGCTCGCGGCTCAAACGACAAAAGCAGCAGCAGGAAAAGGTCGCGCGTGAGCGAGAGCGGCGATCGCGAGCGTCCAAGGAAGTCCAGCGGTTTCTGAAGGAAGTTGTGCTGCGTCGTCAATTGAAAGCCGCGCAAGAAATGACCAAGAATGTGCTGTTCAAAGAGAACTTAAAATGGACGAAAGCCAAACGCGATGTGGAAACGGGCATGAAGCTCAACGCGAAGCATCGGCGCGAGCTGATTGCAGACATGAACGCCAAACTGGCCGATCTCGACCACAAGTGGAAAACAGCTGAGCAAGAAAAGCTGCAGTTGCTCTCTCATCACGAGCGCGTTCTACAACAGCAACAACACATTTTCGAGCGGAAGCGACGGGCGTTGGCGGCGTTGAAGATCCAAATGTTTCTGAACGTTTGTCTGCTCTATAGAAAGCTTCAAGGAGTTGAAAAGGAGAAACAGCGTTGCGAACGGCAGCTTCGGCAGACGTCGTTGGCCAAGGAATTACTGGGGGTGGAGGCTCAGCAGCACGCTTGTAAACTTCGAACCCAAGCGCGAGTTTTGGAACGCAAGCTTGGTCGAGTATCACAGCAAGCTTCACAGGCCGATACGCGTCATCGCCAGGTCCTTCAAGCACTCGAAGCTCGAGAGAGGGCCATTCAGGAGCGGGCGGCCCACCAGACCATCAAAGCTTTCGTCGATTTCCGGGTTTTGGAGAGGAGAGTGAAGAGCGAGCGACAACAGCGTTTGGTGGAGCAGAAGCGCTTGTTTGCAGAGAAGAGAGAGCAGGAGCTCATGTCCGAGCAAGATCAAATGGAGCAACGTCGTGTGGCGATCTCCGTTGCAAATGATCTCACGCAGAGGCTGAGCGAACTGGAGGAACGATCTCGGGCGCTGGTGACGGCGAAAACCCAATTGATGCTGGAGAAACAACAGGAAGCCCAGCAAGCCGCAGCAAATCTGGAGGAGAGGAGGCTGGCATCCAGTAAGCAGCAAGTTACGGCATGGATCTCAGAGCAAATCCGCCTTTCGAGGGTGAAGAAAGAGAAAGAGGAGATCCGTACTTCGGCTGCAATCGCTATGGCAGAGGAAAAGCGACGGCAACAGCAGGAACTTAAGCGAAAAGCGCGTGAAATCGCCTCGATCAAGGTTTCTGGCTTTGTTAGGCAATGTGCAGGACAGCGTCGCAGTCATAGAAGGGCTGAAATGGCTCAACAGCAGCAGCAGGAGCAGACTGCGAAGGATCAGGCTCGAGCGCAATGTGCCCAAACCCGATTGGTGCAGATCATCATTGAAGCCAAGCTGCTCTCAGAACGTGAAACCTCCTGTGGTGTCGAACAGGCGATATGTGGAGTGCTACGGCTTCAAGCGGACTTGGTATGTAAATGTACGCGATTGAGGCACTTGCGGACCCTACGAAGCGCTCGGAAAATCCAGCGAAGCTGGCGCAGATGGCGACGACGACAGGCAATCAAGCACGCTGAAAGCATGGTGCTTGTTCGCCTCGACGAAACCAAACGACGGCATGAATTTGCGCGAAAATTGCAGGCATATTGGCGAAAGTGGGTGATCGAGCGTGTGCGACGACGTGAACAGGAACGGGTGCTTCAGGAGCGTCTGGAAGGCATTCGTAGTAGAGTTTGTGCACGCAAAATCCAAGACGCCTGGCAGAATTGGCAGCAGCAGCAACGAGTGGAGAGAGAGAGGAAGCGCCTCGAACAAGATAAGCACATGGCCGCACTCCGGATACAAAGCAGTTGGCTGAGGTGGCAACGGCGGCAACTCACTGAGAAGGAAGAGAGACGGGCTCGAGTCCACAGAGAAACGAGCGCTGGTCGAATACAGCGAAACTGGCGCACGTCGCTGAAGAGGAGGAGCCAACGAAGGGAAGAAGAGCGCGCGAGAAATGCCAGAGCGAGAAGAATACAGCGATGTTGGCGACTCTATCGTCTTAGAAGGGAGCAGTACGAGCGAGCGCGACGTGAGCAGCAGAGAAGTGCGATGACGATACGGAAAGGGTGCTACGCCTGGTGGCAACGGCGACAACAAGCCAAGGAAGAGGAGCGTGTTCAAAAGGAACAGAATGACGCCGCTCGAAGGATTCACACAGCCTGGAGGGAATGCCGGCAACGAAGACAGGAGGAGCAGGAGCGTATCCAACGCGAGCAGCGGGAAGAGACAGAGAGGGTACGCCGCCGAAATGACGAGGTGTCGAAAGCGTTGAGGATCCAGCGAGCCTGGCTAAAGCACCAACGACGGCAAGAGGAGGAAAAGGAGCGCATCAAACACGGCGAGAGGTTACGTGGCGCTCGAACGATTCAGACATATTGGCAGCAATGGCACAAACGACAGCAGGCGGAGCAGGAACGACGCATGGAAGAAGCACAGCACGCGAGTGCCCGTAAGCTCCAAGAAGAATGGAGGAAGTGGCAGAAGACCCAATGCGCCAAAAGGGAAGCTGAACGTTCACGACAAGAGCAAAAGGCTATTGTATTGACGCTTGAAAAGCGGTGGCGGACGGGGCAACAGCAGCAACGCGAGAGGATGGAGAGGGAACGGCTGCGAAAAGCAAAGGAGGCGAGTGCTCTCTTGATCCTGAAACACTGGCGTCTCTGGCGTCAGAGTCGCCGCGATTTAGAGGAGGAGCGCTCGCAACGAGCGCAACAGGAAGAAAAGGAGCGTCTCCGACAAGCGCAGCAAGCGAGTTCACTGAAGATCCAGCGGAACTGGCAAGTGAGCCAACAGCGCCGAAGGATGGAGAGGGAGCGCATCCAGCACGAGCATCATATGAGCGCCCTCAAAATCCAAACGCACTGGCTCAAGTGGCAGCATCGGCAAGAGCTGGTGAAAGAACGCATTAGACTGGAGCAAGACGCGAGTTCCCTCAAGATCCAGCGGAACTGGGGGCTCTCACATCACCGGCGGAGGTTGGAGCGGGAGCGGATCCGACACCAGCAACACATGAGTGCGCTCAAGATCCAACGGAACTGGCACGAGTGGCGGTCTGGTCGGCATGAAGAGCTGGAAAGAGAGCGGTTCGAAAGCGGACAAAAGGCGGACATTCGGCAGACCCAAGACCCGGAAGCAGCAGCTCAACAGCAGCGAGACGAGGCCGAGCGACTTCAAAAGGAACAGCTGAAGAGACAGGAGAAGCTGGACGCACTGAAGTACCGCTTCTGCGGTCGGTGTATTGCCCGAACGTTGAAGACTTTCCACCGTTCCCAACGCCAGGAGAAGGCGGCAGTCGTGATCGAGGCGATCTGGCGCGGGAAACTGTGTCGGCAGCAGTATTTGCTCGCCTTGGAAGCCAAAAGAGTGAATGACGCACGCATCTATTTGCTCAAAGTGTCGGTGTTTGCGACGAAAGTGCAAGTTTGCTGGCGGCAATGGCATCGTGGCGTCCGACAGATCCGCCGCGCCGCTGTCAAGGCCATGGAGCTACAACTGATCGAGGAGGAAAAGGCAGCCGAGCGCAGGAAACTCATGGTGAAGCGCACCTTAGCGGCCAGGAAGATCCACAACCTTTTGCGAGGCTACGTGACCAGGAAGCGGCCGCGGGAGCAGGTTCCGTTCGCGGAGCAATCGACAGAGTCCACGCAACCGCAGCTGGAGGACTGGACTCTCGCCGGAGTGGAGAGGACTGTCAGTGACTGGAGCCATCGAGAGCTGCCGTACATTGTGACTCGCAGTGTAAACCATCTTCTGTTGTGTCACGACGCAGCGAAGGTCCTTCAGAGCTGCGTTCGGAGCCATCAGCGACGACAGCGACTCCATTTCCACGTCCCACGATCATTGATTGCTTCATCAATGTCAGGATCTGGCGAAAGCGGCGACGAAAGCTTCCACTTTTACTTTCAGAGAGCGAGCGCGTGGCTTGAGTGGCGCAAAGAGAAGATGGCAAGCGCAGCCTCATTGCAGACGGATATCACTCGCCCTTCGTTGCCGCTTCGCCTTCGGTTTGACGCGCAGTTGACGCGCAAGTTGCTGCTGATTCTGGACCATCAGGATTCGTATTCAGCCTCTGACTTCCAGCAGATTCTACTCGAGATCACGGCGGATGCACTGCCTATCTTCCAGTCTCCAGTCTGTTTCAAGAGCAACAGCAATCCGACGCGTGAGCTTCGTTATCTTGAGGTGGAGGAGCTGGAACTACCTCGCTTCGCCGCCTGGATACGGCAGGAACCGCTGCCTTCATCATCTTCTTCCCCGCTGGAGATTCAGCGAACCAAACCCAGTATCTCCATCTTCGACGCGGTGGAGAACGCGTCAGTGGCTGACGCTGTGCTCCTTCAACAGCGCGGGGTGGACTTGGGGGCGCTCGAAGCGATGACCAACCGCAACGCGCTCCATTTGCTGGCCGTTTCCACCGAGAGTTATCGCTTTCGAGCGGAGATGCTCGAGTTCCTGCTCCACTGCGACGCGGCTCTGGACGTGAATGCGGCTGACAGCAATGGCGACACGCCGCTGTTGCTCTTCGCGACACACGGCCATCTCGAGTTCATGCAAAAGCTGCTGAAACATGGCGCCGATCTCCACCAAACCAACAATAAGGGCCAGAACGTCCTGCATCGAGCTTGCGAAGAAGACCACGTCGAGATCTGCGCGCTTCTGCAGCAACTGATGACGGGCGCAAGTGCTGAAGCTGTCGAGGGATTGGAGGAACGCGAACCAATCCGGTCATTGCACGCACCGGACTGTTCAGGCCGGTATCCGCTGCACCTTCTGGCCGAAAAGGGGTTTCTGGAGTGTGCCAAGCAAGTTTTAGTCGTGTCGGACGCGAGGAATTCCGCTTGGAACACTGCGCTTCAGGCTCAAGGCGACACCCAAGGTCGAACGCCGCTGCACCTTGCTGTTCTGGCGCATGATGCCGCCATGGTGGCGTTCCTGCTGCTCCCTGGAGGTGGAGCAGACCCGAACGCCTTCGACAATCTGCATCGAGCCGCGTTGCATTTCGCAGTGGAGTCACCTGCCGCCTTGCCACTCATCTCTCGACTGGTGCAGAACGGCGCAGACCTGAACGTGGCAGACGAGAGAGGCGACACGCCGCTGCATTGGGTGGCGTTCTCCGGCCGCGCGGCCGTGGCGCTGCATCTGCTGGCGCTGGAAGCGGACCCGACGCTCGTCAACAGCGACTGGGAGACCCCCGCGCAGATCTCCGCAGCCTACGGCCAGTTGGACTGCATGCGTTTGCTGCTACAGGCTCAGAGACGACGCGACGCGTCAGCAACAGGCGAGCAGACCGAGGCAACGCAGCCCCGAGCCACCCAGCAGCCGGAGGAGAAGACGGCGCTCGAGCGACTGGAAGACGCCGTGAACCATCTGCACCAGCAGCAAGCGTCCGCCCAATCGTATCGCGTCTCCACGCCGTCTGCTGCTGCAAACAGCGGGGACAATGAAGACGCTGTGGCTCTGAGCGAGCGGTCCCGAGGCGGATACTGGGAGGAGCTGCACCAAGAAGTGCAGCTCGTGGAAGAGAGCGGGCAATTCTCGTCCGAGGACGAGCAGGATTGGCTCTTCGACGACGACGACGACGACGACGACCCCTAAGAAGGCGCTAGCTGAGCGGCAGTCACAGCAGCAATGCGGGGAATGGAGGGGCCAGGGAACGCTTTATTAGGAGCGCTGCCTTACCACGACGAGCAGCCAAGACTGAGCGTTTGCCGGGTCTGGGTGCTTCTTCCAAAGCCTGGGAAGAGCAGCGAGGACATCGCCCTATCTACTGCCTCTGCATGCGTCGTAGGGCGCATCCGATAGTGTTCTTGAGCAGCATCGCGACGGTCATCGGCCCGACGCCTCCAGGCACGGGGGTGATGGCTCGAGCCACCTTAACAGCAGCCTCGTAGTCCACGTCGCCCACCAGTCGATAGCCGCTCTTCTTGGACGCGTCTTCCACCGGATTGATGCCCACATCGACCACTACGGCGCCAGGCTTGATCCAGTCGCCCTGCACAAACTGCGGTCGACCGATAGCGGCGATGACGACGTCGGCCTCGAGCACACGCGCCTGGAGGTCCTGCGTGCGCGAGTGGCAAATGGTGACGGTCGCATTGCGCCGCAGACACAGCAGCGCCACGGGCAGCCCCACGATCTGACTGCGACCCAACACCACCACGTGCTTGCCTTCCAGCGGGACGGCGTAGCGGTCCAGCAGCTCCAGACAGCCGGCCGGCGTGCAAGGCACGCTGAACGCCGACGCGTCATCGAGCGACGTGGCTTTCTTGGTCGCGAACTGGAACAGCGCGGCGTGGCTGGAGGGGTGCAGCCCGTCCACGTCTTTGCTCGGGTCGATGGCGTTCAGCACGGCCGCTTCGTCGCAGAAGGAAGGCAGCGGCAGCTGCACGATGATGCCGTCGACGTCGACGCGGGCGTTGAGCTGCTGGATCGTGGCCAGCAGCTCGCGGGTCACGAGCTGTTCCGCCTCCTCTCCGTCCCCATGAAGTGCGATCTGGAGCTTCCAGGACGCGATGCCCGCGGCTGTGCACGCCTTCTGCTTCATGCGCACGTAGGTGGCCGAGTCCGGCCGCGAGCCTACCACCACGACCGCCAGACCCACGGGGCGGCCGTGGCGCGCGAGGAAAGCCGCGCACTGGGGCGCCAGCTGCTGCTCGCGGATGACGTCGCTCGTGGCCTTGCCGTCCAGCCGCGTCGCTCGGGTGGCGGCGGCGGCAGCGGAGGAGGTGGAGGAGGTGGAGGTCATCGTCTCCGGCGGAGCGTCCGGCGAATTGCTGAATGCGAACGAACCGGACCCCTGATTCGCATTCAGCCACGGGATCCCTCTCAAAGCTGATGATATCCATCAAGGAGGGGTCGTTTCGCTGCTCGGAGGCTTGTATTGAGGACGGTAGCGCACTATTGAGAGCGGTAGAAACCAAGGCAGCAGCGAGAGGTACTCGGATTGGCTGAAATACAGTTTACAGAGAGTATCGCGCATGGGATTGGCTGATATGGCGTCACACCCGAAGCGAGGCCCTTCGAGCAGCTCCACGAGAACACGGCGATGGTGCTGCTGGAGCTCGGGCGGTTCGCGTTCCTCGCGCTGACGGACGCGGCCATGCTGCCGGCGCTGGGCGTGATGAAGAAGAACCGGCGGCACTTCGAGCTGTTCATCGGCGTGTTCCAGCTGGCCATCGCCTTCTGCTTCAACGCGGCCGAGGCCTTCCAGGCGCAGCTCTTCCTGCGGGAGCTGCAGTGGCACTTCATCTCGGACGTGCTGTCCATCGCGTACTTCCTGCTGCTGTGCGTGCACCTCATGGGCTTCCAGGACGAGAACCGCAACATCCTGCTGCGCTACGTGGCCTTCGCCGCCTCCTGGCTGCTCAAGACCAAGGACGGATGGGACTCCACGCGCTTCGAGGTGCTGCTGGTGGCTTGCTACCTCCTGGGCGTGGCCTACCGCCGTCTGCTCTCGCAGGACCAGCACATCTCCCCGCTCAACAGGCAGAAGGCCACGTACGCATTGGCCAGTCTGGTGCTGGCTGCCATTGTGGGCGGCATCCCCATCTACCTCGGCAGTGGAGGCGACAACCACGCGGCTTTAGGGTTCGCCAAGGGCTGCATGCACGTGCTGGGCGGCGCCGCCTTCTACTACGCGTGGCTGGCCGTGCCGTGTCTCGACTCCAAGAAGACGGACATCATCCCCACCTACAGCTCCTATGTGTGAGTGCTGCGCGACCGTAGATCCAAGCCAAGTAGCAACAGGGGTCGAAAGCGTGGCTGTTCTTCTTCGCAGGCGCATTAGCGGCTCCTTGTCGTGTCGCGGGCGAGGAAGAGGTTGTAGAGCGTCCGCACAGGCTGCACGTCTGTCTCCGTGGCGATCTGCGTCCACACGACGCCCAGTGGGCTAACCATCAGTACACTTCGCTCCTTTTGAGTGCCTCTGCCTATCTACATACCTGTCTTCCGTGTGCTCGTTGGAAACACGTGGCGTAGAGCGTCAGCAGCACGTGCAGAGACGTCATGAAGGCAGCCGTGGAGCTGGCAGCGTGCCGCAGACGACGGCGGTAGTCGGCGTCGCGCTCCATCAGGAACAGCTTGAGCAGCGCATACGCCTCGTGGACAGCGGAGAGCTCTGCCGACCGAGGGTGAGCGTCAATCGAGTGCTGTTGGTTCTCGTGCTGACTCTGGATGTACTTCTTGAGCGTCAGTTTGTTCTCCCGCAGTCGGTCGAGGGGCCACCTCGAACACTCGAGGACCCATGCGGACCGAACAGATGCAGCAACGCCTTCGTCCTCGTCTTGAGCTGGATCCTCCTCGCCCTCTTTGTCCCCTTCGCTGCTGCAATTGCTGCTTGAGGCTTGCGTCAGCAGCAGATGAAGGAGTGAGGTAGTAGCTCCCTCCCGAGTCGCCGCCTTGTCTTCGAGAGCACCGGCTTTGCTGCTGCGCTGCCTGTGAGGGAAGACTACATGTCGATGGCTGCTGGACTCGGTCGAAGGCTCGAGGAACAGAATCCCATGCACCGTTTGCTGCACCAAAGTCTCCACGATGTCTCGGTCCTTCGTCATGGCGCCTTCAGTCCCAATTGCGCCCCCAAAGCACGCCGCTCACCGACCTCGAACGGCTCCTCCGAAGGCCGCGAAGGGTCGTGAAGCCGCTGGGCGTCGTCTCCAGGCGAAAGATCTATCCGCTGTCCGCTGTCCGCTGTCCGTCGCTCGAGGCCTGAATCAACCAGCAGCCAACTGCAAGTCGCAATCGCTCGCCCGCAGCATGTCCAAGACGCAGAAGAAGGACGACGTGGCCGTGGGCAGTCTGCGCATCGTGTACCAGGACACGTCCAAGGAGCTGGAGGAGCTCATCCTCGCGAGCGCCACGAACGCGCTCAAGGCGCTGTACAAGGGCGAGAAGAACCACTTCACGGAGGTGGCGCAGCAGGTCAAGCGCGAGGTCGAGGAGAGTCAGGAGGGCGCCTGGCACGTCATCGTGGGCAAGTCCTTCGGCTCCTTCGTCTCGCACGAGGTCAAAAAGTCAGTAGGTCCGCCCTCCTCCCCAGGCCATGCTCGCAACTCGTGACTGACCTCCTTGTGGCTTGCTGCGGGCAGAATGTTGTACTTCTTCTTGGGCCAGATAGGTTTCCTGGTCTACCGCCACGGGTGAAGCAGCAGCGCGCTCTTCCGTTTCCTCCCGCGTCTCTTAAATAATCGCTTCGCGCTTCCATTCTCGTCCGTCTCTCTCTCTCTCTCTGTTACCTGCTCCGCGCCGCCGTTGCCTGTGATCAGCAACTGGCTCGGTCCACGCAGTCGTTCGCGATCGCTCGTCTGGACTCTACCGATACGCCGCCTGCTGCTGCTGTCGCTGTCGCTGCTGTATCGCCAGATTCCGGTGGAACTCATGCTTGAGCGCCTCGCGGAGACTGTGGCTGTACTGCACAATACGCACGATCTCCGCCTCGCGCTCGTTCTTGAGCTGCTTGATGGTCTTCTCGCGCACCTGGATGTCCCTGTTGATGCTGCGGATGCGCGCGTTCAGCACGTGGGGCGTCATCAAACTGGGTTCGCTGAGTGTCGTGGCCATCTGCCCGTTCAGCTCCAGGAGCGCGCGCTTGTGCTCGTTGACCTGGAGCGACAGCTGCAGACACTTGCGGTGGCTCAGCATCGGCACTTGCGGCACGTCGCTCAGCTCGCTCAGCCGCAGGAGACGCACCGCAGCCATGACGTCGTTGGACTGGATGATCATGGCGATCAGCAGCTTGTCGCGCTGGCGCTTGGCCGTCTCCAGCAGCTGCTGCATCTCGTTGAGCTTGACCATCAGATGGCTCGCGGCGTACAGTCCCTGGTACGTGGCGGCCGCCACCTGCTTCGTCAATTGCTCGCTCTTGAGCTCCATGTTGAGCACGCTCTGGTTCATCTCGTTGTAGCGGTCCAGCAGCGCGTCCACCAGCGCGTTCTCTGCGAAGATGGCGCCACTGAGGGGCAGCAAACTGTTGCTGCCCAAATCTGTGCCGATGGCAGATGTTGTCGACCACATTCCGCTTGCTATATCCATGGCCGCCGACTGCGGCTGCATCCCCGTGGCCTGGCTGCCCATCTCAGCCGTCGCGTACACCATCCCACCGCTGGGATTCGTCGGCATCGAGGTCACCGGGAACTGTGACGTGCTGTAGTTCCATGTGGGCTGCGCCTCACCGTTGCCGTTGCTGTTGGTCACGCCGTTGCTGCTGTTGGCCACCGACGGCGAGTTATACGGTGACGGGAACGACATGGAGGACGCGGACGCTGCTCTCATGAGCTCCTGCGGGAACGGGATGGGCTCAGTTATCGTTGGTGTCTGCGATATAGACGGCTGGTGATGCGTGGCAGCAGCAGACGCTGGATGCGGCACTTGCAGTTGAGAGTACACTTGCAAGAGACGCGGCTGCGATAAATGCGTGCCGGTATTCTCTGCTCCTCTACCGGCTCCATACTGCTGGCTCGGCATTGATGCACCGTCACCAGGCCAATCGGACGTCCCATCGCTGAGCGGTGGCGCTCGTTGTGCATACCCAACCGACTCGCCGGTCAGCCTCGCGAGTGCTCCCCTTTCTTCGTCATCACTGTCGTCGATAGTGATCACTTCCACGTCTTTGGCTGCGCGTTTGCGCTTCTCGCCCGTCTTGCTCTCCGCCACATGGGGCGTCGAAGCGCCAGCTCCAAAGCGGGAGTTGGTGCGTTCGGCAAGCATCTGCACGATCGCGGACTGGAAATGCTTGGACCAGTTCGCCTTGGCCAGGAAGCTCCCGGGTGTGTCTGCTCCGCAAGGAAAGAGAGCAAGAAAGAAGAGATTTCACGCGAAGTGAGTCAGCAAATCCGGTCCTCAACCCAAAATGGAGAATAGAAAGAGAGACCTTCCATGGCGAGCTTGCGATGATGCAGGACTCGACGCACGCTGTGAATCCGACTGAAGCAGGCGCCACAGAAACTCAAGTCGCACTCGGCGCACCAGAACGCGACGCGATCGATTTGGCACTGCGGACACTCTGCAGCCGAATGAATGGGCGTATCAAGCGGAACACAGTGCGTTGATCATTCAGTCTGCCAGTTTGAAGGGAGGCAATGAATGGACAGTTAACTCACTGGAGGTGAGGCTGTGGCGATGTCGCTGGGCCTTCGTCGTTACGTGTGTGGCCGGCCAGCAGACCCAGCACAAGGGGCGGCCGAAGAGCACACATCCCGTCTGTATACACTTGACGTCCGCCTTCTGGTCGGTCCCGCGCTGCTCGCACCTCGCACACCGTGGAACCGCTAGCTCTGCATCATGACACAGCGGTTGATTAGTATGCAGCAGCAGCAATAACAATACTAAAGTACAGACAGACACGTACGCTTGATCTGCTCACGGTTGCGAGACCGGAAGCTCTGCAGCACCAGCGGGATGGCCTCGAACCACTTCTTGCTCACGATCGCAGCGGACGCGGCCTCGCGCGCCTTATTCTCGCTCGACGGCGCCATTTTCTCCTGCTGCTCGGACGTAGCGGACTCCCCAGTGGCAGGTGCCGACGTGGAAGCGCTCGTGCTGGGCTCCTTCTCCTCTGCAGTTGCGGAGACCGCATTGCTATCGCTGAGCGTCTCAGCAACGTCATGCTCTTCGCCCTCATACGGATCGTCTGCTCCGCCGCCATTCTCCATTGACTCATCCACCTTCTGTTCTTCTGCAGGTGCGGGTACGGGCGAAGGTGTGTCTTCCTCCGCCGATTCGCTGTCAGAGTGCGGAGTAGACGCCACTCCCGCCAGCTCCTCTGTTGTCGCCGCTTCCTGCGTTTCTGGCTCGTCTTCTGTCGCCGCTACCGCTTCAGGAGGTGCCGTTTGCACATCGCTTTCTATAGAGGCAGTAGCTGGCATTGCAGGTTCGAACGGCGCCGCACTGGCGGCCGGCGACGATTGGACGGCCGTCGCGGACGGCGAGCCAGGCGGTCGCGACTGCGGCGGCTGTTCCGCGCGCTCCACGTTGGCTGCAGCCGCTGGAGAGGGCGGAGACGGCGCGGGACGAACCTCGGGGGACATCTCGACGTCCATCGCTGGCGGAGAGATCGGAGGCGCACTCCCCGCCGCGGAATCGCGCGAGCTTCCGTCCATCCCTGGCTCCTTTGCTGGAAGTGCGCGCGGTGATGGAAATGCCGCGAAGCAAACACCGAATTTGGCTGTGTCGATTATGGTGGGGACCACGCCACAAAATGCATGCGAAATAACGTAAGATGTCAGATGATTACAGGTTGAAGCGAGACATAATTATCTTCGTTCGCACTATCAACGGCACGCTTGCACCGGTATGTTACGTTACTACTCTGAAGTGCATTCTGAAGTATGTTTATCGTTTTGCGGCAATTGCTGCGGCGACCAGCAGATCGATCAATGATTCTCGCATGCATCATCAAAACCTTGAGCCAACTCAACCAAGCTTGTCTTTCTCGCGGACAAGCCTCTCCTCGCACAGAATGCGTTGATCTCAGGCGGGCAAGGAGTCTGCGCAGCCATTGGCGAAGGTCAAAATTGCGATTTCGAAGACAGCCAAAGTTTTGGCGCCAACGTCACGCATCTCCATTGGTCAAAATGCTGATTTTTTGTCTGAGACGTCAGTTTTACCCAATGAAACCCTTCTAACAAGTTTACTGATGTTATCTAGAAAATTCCGCATATCTCGACAAGAAGCATCTCAGAATCGCAGCATTTCCAGATCGGACGCAAGTGAAGAAAGCAGACAGCGATGGCTGGGGATCTCGAAGAGAGCGCGGCGTTTGCGGCGGAAGTCGTGGAACTGCAGACGCTGCTGGCTCAGGCCAAGGCGCCTGGCAACCAGAAGGACCTGAAGGAGCTGCTGCAGCGCAAGCAGCACGTGCTGAACGCGCGCACGGCGGCCGCAGAGCCACAGCAAGAGGAGCCGATGGAGGTGGACGAGGCCGCCACGGCTGAACCGCTCAAGGTGGAGCCTGTTGAGGTCAAAGCGCACCAGCCCAAGGCCTCGCCTGCGGTGGACGACATCGCATCGTTTACTGAGATCTCGCGGTTCGGGTGGGAGGACGACGGTATGTGCTATATTGCTGCTGCTGCCTGCGTGATGGCCAGTGGATCTCATCTTCTGACGAATAATGACTGGGGGGGGGAAACTGCGCATGTATTGGCGTCTAGGCTACGGCAAGGAGAAGGTGTCCGTGTACATCATGTCGGGGGTCGACGGCGTGGGCGCTTTGCCCAAAGAGAACGTGGCGTGCACCTTCACCAAGACGTCGTTCGATCTCAAGGTGGGTGTCTTCCGCCTCCGTTTGCTGCTGCTAGGAAGACTGATCCGTTGCTTGTTATTGGTGTTTGCTGTTGGTGTCCAGATCTTTGGGCTGGATGGCAAGAACTACCGGTAAGTGACGTCCACGATACTGAGATGGATCTGTTGGGATAGCGACGCCGACTTTGGTGCCTTTCATGTGGAATTTGTAGTCTGATCAAGCAGCATCTGGAGAAAAACATCAACCCCGCTAAGAGCTCCTTCCGCGTGAAGAAGAACCGCGTCACGATCTTGCTCTTCAAGGCCGACAAGAGCGACTCGTGGATGAACCTGACGGCCAAGAACCCGCTGAAGACTGCCAAGCCCGACACGAGCGACCCGACTGCAGGCATCATGGACATGATGAAGGTGCGCTCGACTGCCCAGCTCGTGCCTTCCCCTTTGTAGATCGGTCACTCACTCTTTTACCGTTGCACTGAATTCTTCTCGCTGTCGACTGCACATCAGAACATGTACGACGACGGAGACGAAGACATGAAGCGCACGATCGCCAAGGCGTGGAGCGAGAGCCGCGAGAAGTCTGCGGCAGGCGGAGGCCTCTAAGGAGACGGCAGTGTCTACTGTGAGCGGCCATCACAACTGCTACTGAGGTCAGTCTCCCCTTCTTAATTATCGTCTAGCAGGCAGGAGGCTGTTTCGTCTAGTCTGTCTCGATGCGAATGTCCACGATGTCGTCACCGGAAGTGACGACCGTGACCTCGTGGTCCTCCAGTGCCTTCTGGATGCGTTTGAACTCTTTCCGCTTCACCTGGAAGCTCTCGCTCGCTTCTCCAGTCTCTGGCTGCATTAGCGACAGATATCCGTCCTCATCGATGCCCACGACGCTCCATTCAATGCTTGGAAGGGCGGCGGCTTCCTCACCAGTTGCTTGTTCGTCCGGGTCGCCACCCACGACGCCGATGAGCTCGTTGTACCACTTGAGCAGCAGTTTCTTCTGCTTGGTGCCAACCACAGTGAAAGGCATGGCCAATCCGTCCTTCACTACTTGGAACGTTGCCTCCGCAACGGGTCTCCCTTCAGTTTGCTTGCTCAAGGCCACGTAATGGCCCACGCAGTCCACGAATTTCTGCTGCGCCGTGTCGCTGAAGCGCGTGCTCTGGTTCCGCTGCAGAAAGCGGCTCATGGTGCGCAGCTCCTTGAGGATCTTGCCCTGCGTCTGCACCAGGCGTGCGCTGCCCTCGGTCGCCGTAGCGGCGGCCACCAGCGCCTGGCCGTCGTCCCAGAATTTGACACATCGCGAGTCCATCGTGGTGTGGCGCTGCATGCCGCATACGATACAGTACCGTGCTTGCTTTCCTTAAGTTCGAGTCTGTAAGACCGCGTCCGCATTTCAACCGACATGTCGACCACCACAATGAGCGGCGAGCTGGGTGAGGATCTGTACGGCGACCTGGACACGTCCACGTCTGCGCTGGAGAAGAAGGAGGCGCTGGACCTCAAGACGCGCGCCGAGCAGGAGAACACGCGGCTGCGCAACGAGCTGGCGGCGCTGCAGACGCTCAATCGCCAACTGGGCGAGGCCAATCAGCAGCTGGAGACCAACATTTCCACGCTCTTCGCCACGGCGCAGCTCGAGATCAGCCGCAAGGACAAGGAGATCCGGCGGCTGCGCAGCGCGCTGGATGCGCGAGAGGCATCTGCTGTTGCTGGCTTGGAGCAACGGAAGCGCAGCGGTGGAAGAGAAGCTCCCGCCGGTTACGAAGCGCGGCGGCCGCTGCAGTAGAATAGACCTTGGCACCAAGTCGGGCGGATATGAAGAGGCATTTCTTCACCGTGTGGTGTCGGTGCTTTCTGTATATTTCTCTTGCTTTTCGTCTCAATTAAATAAAAACAGCCGCGTGCTGGTGTGTCCGTCATCGCACCGGAGCGGTCGTTCGCTGCCGTCGGATGCCTATCGCATCAGAAC
>MBAC02006537.1:0-33398 GCA_001712635.2 Nothophytophthora sp. Chile5
ATTTCTTCTTTCGCATAAGAATTTGGTCTCGATGGCTGTCATCATATTCCTTCTGTTTTGCAAGACGGACTTCTCTCGTTTTTAGGTAATATCGCTTTTGAGCTGCTTTCTGCCTCTCCTTGTTAAGTTGATACTGTTCTGGAGAGTACGTCATAATGTTGTTTTTATATAAAGAACTTTATATTTATCAGGATCAAAAATAAATATTGGATTTAATCATGCGTACTTACATATGATTGATGTTTCTTCGTTAAGAGATGTTTTCCTTTATTATAACGGGCATATATCGAACCACATGCACATTGTAGTTTGCGGCTCGGGTCATACTTCGCATTAACAGATATTCGCCTTTCAATCCCGATTCTGAAATCATGAACGTTTGCATTAATACATTGAGTATTATTTATAGCAACTTGCTTATGTTCGTAGATATCACTACTATTCCGTAATTCATGCTCGCTGATTGTAGTAATTGAAAAGCTATCAACTCCAATCTTTTTGAAATGGTCATATACTACTCTAAATGACTTACCAGTTTTTATCCATTGATTGTATTGCTCTTTAACTGCTGATCAATATAATGCTTTTGCTTTGATCGAGCTTCCGATGAAGACAATCGAATCATCAGGAGTAGATATCTTGTAAATGAATCCTATCATATTTTTTTTTGTTTATTTGGTTGGTTGGTTGCTGCTGCTTATCTGGTTATTATACTTACTAACTTCATATATCAGAATGGACTTGATATATTCTGAATTTCAGAAAACTGATGGTGTTTTAGGCTGGAGTATTTTGTAAATTTCAGAAATTAGTGAGTTAGGGGGCTCCCTTGATGAAGAAAAAAAAACGACTGATCATAGTGAGTTTCACATTATCATGGTGTTTGTTTATTACCTTGGTCCGACGTTTATTACCTTGGTCCGACGTTTATTACCTTGATCCGACGTTTATTACCTTGATCCGACGTTTATTACCTTGATTCATTGGGGAAAAAAAACTGACTGCGTAAAGTGCTGGCTATTTTTGTGAATTTTTCGCTGGAGTAAGGGTACTACCTTGGAGTATTTTTGAGAATTTTATGGATAAGGGTACTCCCTTGGTGTGTATTTTGAGAATTTTATGAGATTGTGTAGCGATGGGATTGTGGATTTTAGAAAATATACATGGGATTGATCTGAGCTATGGGATGGTGTTGTAGGGTGGCATCATATGCTTCGAAATTTTCCTTTAGATCTAAAGCTATCGACAGGTTGTTTTGCTGGAAACTGCTCCTGATGATAGATTAGAGTTAAAGGAGATTTGAGTGGTAAAATATGTGATAAATTGCAGGAAAATAAAAAACTGACTGGATTCCGCGCTATGATCCACTACTGCCGTGTACAAGCTGAATATCGCATCACGAACGGATCCTACAAACGAAATCGGGACTTCCATCGCACGCTCTCGATTTTCCTCGTCATAGAATGACTCCCCAATCCTCGAGCTTCTTTCTGACCTTCATGACCTGATGTCAAAGCACTCAGCTGTACGGTCAACGGACACGACAGTTTCCGGTGAGTCCCAGCCCTCGCTCCCCCCTCAAAATACGTTCTACAGTAATTGATCGCCACCGCCATGTCGTGCGAGATCACTCGAAATCGACGCTTGCGCTTGCCAGCCGCAGTGGCCCCCGACGAATCGGCCATGGTCTCCCTGTCGAATCTCCTGCTTCGCTTCTTCGATTTGTGTGGTCTAAAAACCTGCCTCTTCGTTTCTGTCTTGGCTTTTTTTTTACCAATATAATAATACTAGCGCGTTGATGTATTTTAGCCAATAGCGCAAATTTTCATGAGTGACCGGATATTATTATCTGAGACAGTCATTAATCAGTTACACGGCGATAGCAGCTGATACATGGAAGTTCCGTACAGGTCCGTTCGGACGACCCTATTATAACTGAAAAAGTGAGCCCTTAAACCCCACGGGTCGATACTACTAAACCTAAATTCTTTGTAAACCCGGGTCCGATCCTGACGTCTTTGACGGTTGCCTATCCGCCTATCTCGTTGCAAGATGGCGCCCCTTCGGACCCAAGGCACGCAGCCACCTACCAATCAGCTGCAGCAAATAGTCAAGTTGAAGTGTCTTAATCCGCATTTATTAATACGTTGAAGCACCAGAACCCAGGCATCGGCTGGTCACATTCGTCCGAAACTGAACATGTCGCTCAGCATTTCACATTTCAGAGGTGATTGTTGCTCAATATCGCAATGGCAAAATGCAGCAGCTCACACAGCAGCGCGAAAGTTTGTCGAAACGCTTTGGCGCTGAACTCAGTTCTGGCGGTCCGTCTTCTCCTCCTTCCAGAATCTCTCTGGCAGGTAACGACGCGTCCGTCTGCTGGCCACGTGCAACCGAATGTGCCATCATTTCTTCTCTCTTGCGGATGTTTCACATTGTCCAGCGTGGCGTGAACGGAGCAGGCAGGCAGACAATCCCAACGACTTCATTCTCAACTCACTTTCCATTTCTCGCTCCAAGCGCACAACTCGGCCTTCTTGCTCAATTTCCAGCTTTCAAAGTAGTCATGACCCGCCCGACGATCCTCGCTGCAACCGTAGCGCTCTTGTCGTCGTCGACGACCATCACGTCAGTGGACGCACGCGCAGAATTCGTGGCGTTGCTTCCCAATGGAGCTAATGTCCCCGACGTCGACGCACTGGGCCACGTTGACCCAGCTGGCGACGGTCCGGAAAACTCATTCGGCGACGACTTTCACGACATGGGTATGCAGTGGACCAAGGAGCTGTGCGAGGCCGACTCAGACGGCGATGGTCAGACGAATGGCCAGGAGCTGGGCGATCCTTGCTGTGAGTGGAGCGAGACCTCCACTGTCCTGCGCTGGACGGAGGGTGTCTCTCACCCCGGCGACGCCTCGAAGATGTCGGATGAGTCGCTCTGGGCAGGCGTGCACTGTTCGAACGTGACCTCAACGGCCGCCAACGCCAGCTCGACCTCCGGAGATCACGACGACGACTCGGACTCGGAGGTTGAGATCCCGTCGAGTGCCGCTGGGGCAGCAACACCCGTCCCTTCCACCGAAGCAACGGGGGCTGCTTCAAGCGTCAGCCTCGCGGCAACGGTTGGCGCGTTCGCGATGCTTCTGGCGCTGGCAGTGTAAGGCGGCGACGAGACCTTGACTCCATACTGTTCACAACTCCTTCACTTTGAGACCTGCGAAACGATTAATGGCATCAAATCAACGTTTCTTTGTTGAAAATACTCAAAAATAGCTCACATTTGCAGACCACATTTCTCGAACCCGGGTCAAAATAACCGGTGACTGATCTGGACACATACCGGTTCTTTCAGATGCATGATGCATTCAGCCAATCAGTGTCCATTAAAGAGTGGTAAATTTCCGATCGCAATAACGTATTTTGAGTTAACTTTCCCTTCCGTTGGAGCAAAAAGACGCAAGTTCTTTCTACAAAATATCTTCGCACCCACACTCTCGATATGGGCGGACAGCTCATTTCGCGATTCGCAAGGCTTCACCGGATCCAGATTCTTTTGCTGACATGCGTCCGCTGTCGTTGCTCCTCCCCGCGCTTCTGCTGGGCTGCCCGAGCTCCGCGTGCTCGGACTTCCTGTTTAACCGGACGGCCTCTGGCTCCAGCGTCGTGAGCGGCCGCACCATGGACTTCCAGGCGGATCTGGACACGGCGCTCGAGGTCGTCCCGCGCGGCACGTTGTTCCAAGAACTACCGGTCGCTGACTGTCCAGATTGCGCGGATTTCGCCTGGAAGGCGCGGCTGGGCTTCGTGGCCGCCAATATTTACGGAGTCAACGTGGCGGCCGACGGCATGAACGAGGCGGGGCTGTCCGCTGCTTGGCTCAATCTGGAAGCGTCGGAGTATCCTTCTCCCATTAGCGACGGAGCGTTCAATGCCTCGAAACCGGTGGTGACGTCGGTGTGTTCCTATATCTTGGGCAATTTCGCGTCAGTGGACGATGTGCGAACTGGCTTAAAGCAGGTGCAGCTTGCTGGAATCGATGGACGCGTCGCCCAAGCGATCCTACATCTGCCGATGCCAGCAGATGGCAAAGCCAAGGCAGCGCCACTGCATGTGAGCGTCCATGATGCTAACGGGGACAATCTGGTGATCGAGTTCATCAATGGGGAAGCTGTGTTCCATGAGAACCCGAACGGCGTGTTGACCAACGACCCACCGCTACATCAGCAGCTGGAGCTACTGACCAAGCACCAAAGCGAGGCAGCAGGCGATATCAATGTGGGCGACCTGCTACCGGGAGGTTACGGATCCACGGAGCGGTTCATCCGCTTGTCTGTACTGAATGCCAAGGTCGCTGAAGGATACAGTGGCTCTAGCGTGCACGCGTCCTATCTGGAAGCCACGGAGGAGCAGCGTGTGGTGTCTAACACACTGCATCTGCTAAATACGGTGGTGCGTCCGCCAATGGGGGAAGCTACGGAGTGGTCGATCGTACGGGACCACAAGCGACGCATGCTATACATCCGCTCCACGTCCAACCAGCTGTTACGTCGTGTGAGTTTGGATATGCTGGATTGGGCGGATCTCCATGCACGTCGATTGCTGCCCGTGTCCTACGGCATTTGGTTCCTGGATTCCACCGTGACACTTCTCGACGACAGCAACTCGATGCGCACCAAGGACATCCCGTCTCGCTCTGAGATTGAGGCGTTGCTTGAACAGACGGGAAACCCGCCAGCTTCATTCCGTGAAAGCAAGGAAGACCAGCGGGTTCAGGACAAATCGCTGGCGTCCGTGTTTCAGGATCAACTACTGCTTCTCGAGTCCAACGGACAGCTGCAAATCCAGCAGCAACCGGAGAAGGTAGCGTCAATGTGGGCCTTTGTTGCCGGGTGTGTGGCTGGCGGTGCGGTTACGATGCTGTTCACACTTGGCTGGAAGATTCTGGTCCTGGACCGAGTGCAGCGCCAGCGCGGCTACCAGCCAATTGCGGATAGCTAAGCTGCCCCACCCAAGGAGAAATTGGGCATACATTATAGGGGAGGCGAGATTGGTGGCAAGCAGCCTCATCCAGTGGAGTGCCACAATATATATAAAATGACGGAGTTGGCATACTACAGTAAAAATTCACGACAGCACAGACGCTGCCGCACGCGTCTCTGACGCCCGCTGTAGTCTGGTAATGGTCGCAAACCTCAGCGGTAGACTTGCAACGAGCCCGCGCACACGTAGCGCAGGATATTCAACGCCGCGTTCACGTCCCGACCAACACTGTACGAGCAGTGCGGACACGTGAACACGTCGCTGCTGCCGAGCTTCACATGCAGACGGCATTGGTAACTTCAAGTTGAAGCGATCAACGGCACTACCGGAATTACCGATTTTGGATCTCCAGACCCTGCCTGCCTGCCAGAAACTACACCAATTGCCTCGTAGTCAAAGCACAAGAGTGAATCCATCGAGACGTAGCGTGCAATCAAGCGCCAGTCACTCTGGAAGCTGTTGGTGGAGCACACGTTCAGTGGACGCGTTTGCTGACGACACGGCGGTCGAACCCGAGCCGATATCTTCATAGTTCGGACGACGCCCAATAGACGTCAAAGCACTGGACAAACCGGACAAGAAGCAGGAAAGGCGGTCACGTCTGCGGGTTCATGTCACCACAATGTATACGTACAATGACACGCTTTGCGGCCTCACGATTGCTATAAAATGATGTATTCACTATCAAGCGGTGGTCACTTCCTGTATATACAAAGTTCCCACCGAGCGTCAAGCGGCAAACCAAGAAGAAGCTGGGTATATGAAGGAATCGCACAGGCGCTACCCGAATCTGGGTGACGCAGTACAGGAAGCTCGCTCCCAAGATGGCTGCAGCGCATCTGTCTTGATAGGCTACATGTCCTGATCCCTTTCTGATTCAGATACCGGTATAAATATTGTGGACTGGGATGGTGACCGTATACCGGTATCAGCTACCGGTACCAGTGAAACATACCGTGAGCTCTTCCCGAACACGCCGAGAGCGTGGCCCCAAAGCCCGAGCCCAGTATCCACACGGTGTTGTTTGGAGTGGACGTGGATCACGCCACGCGATCCCATTTCTTTAACCCATTGTCTCACAAAGTAATCAAATCGAGTGGTTTGGCTGCTTTGATCTTGTCCCGCAAGTGCGAAAGCCTGCCGGTGGGGTTCACTGCGGTTCGGAGACGCTGCGGCGCCTTCTTTGGATAAAGTTCGCTTGAAAAGGCGAACGATTGGGCGCCATCTGACGGGTGGATTTTGTTTCCTGCTGGAGGGATGGAGGCAACTGTACCGGTCAAATGGTACCCAAAAGTCTTCCGCACAAGTTGGACGCGTGCTGGGTTTCGTTGGCCCGCACAACGCCACGTGACCTCATCTCGTCATCAAGTAATCAGTGCAACTTGTCTCTTGGCTTGCTGGCAGCAAATCGCTTTGGGCTGCAAGCATCAGATACACCGCCTCACGGCCTTCCGCCTGCGTGTGCGAAGCCATTCACGCGGTCACTGTTTAGAGGGAGCGTGGACTGATTTGTCAAATCCGGGCGTTACGTGAGCTCAATGGCACCCCGAAGGGCGCATGCGGACATGGGTGAAAGACACGGGGCTCTCGCTGCCGAAGGCTCGGGTTGGACACACAATGCGAGCAGCGTCATCGTCCCTAAAGTGTTGCGTCCTCATACGAATCGGTGCGCGTATGAACACCTAGCGCGTACTGTACCACCAGAATCCGATGGAATTTTGGATGTTTAGAAAGCCTGCGGTGTTTTCATCATCTCGGCTGGCGCACGGATCCCAAGGTCCGCCTCGGTGGCGAACCTCCAGTCCTGAGAACACCAGCCGAATGACCAGGACAGACTGTCCAACGCTCGCGTCTGACGACCTGAGACCAGGCTCTTGAAGCTGCAACCAGGCTGCTGAACACCCGCTCGCCTCATCCAGTTGGGAAATGCAGTTCAGAATAATAAACAGCTTGCGCCACCGGTTTGCGCCGTTTTAACTTCCCGGTAAACTACGAGCATGCCTGACCACGTCGCTTCGAACAGCGACTGAACCTCGCTGCTCATTGCGCTCATTCTCGAACAAGCTCCGCATCCGACACTTCCCGCCAGAACCGTCCGCCATGCAGGACCTCCCGTCCCCCAAGACGCCCAAGGCCGACTACGTGCCTGTTCTGGACGGCGGCAACCCGCCGCTATCGACCAGTCGCCTCAACAACCAACCCAGTCTGCCCATGCTGGCGGCTGGGGGTCGCGCCACGTCGCAAGACATGCTGCAGTGGGAGCCTTCTTCGGCCAGATCGGCCCGATCGGGCGACTACGAGGCGGCCAGTGACGTGCAGTCCGGGCCACGACGACCCAGAACCCCGTACTTGTACCTCCCGTCGCCGGTCCAACGGCTCTTGAGAGCGTGGATGGTGCTGCGTTGGCGTCTATCGCGAAGCGTCTTCTCCGTGACGATCCCGTATCTCACGGCCAATGTCGACTTGAAACTCGGCGATTTGATCGTCACACTGCCGATCCTGGCGATCGTCACGGCCGTCACGGCGATCCAAGCCAAAGACCGAGACGTGGCCGGCACAGGCACACTCCCGACGCTCGCCATGCTGTTCGTCTTCGGCTTTGCCGTGCGCAACAACTCCGTTCTTCTGGTGCTGACCGGCATCCCCTTCGAGCGGGCGCTCTTCTACCACAAGGCGGCGGCCTTTGCCACCATCATCCTCTCGGCGCTGCACGGTCTCGCGTATGTCCTCGCACGCCACAATGACGAGGAAGGAGATCAGCAAAGCCGAGCCCTCACCGGAATAGTCGCCTTTGGTGCCATGGTGCTCATGTTCGTGCTGTCGCTGAACGTGATTCGCCGCAAGTTCTTCGAGTTCTTCGTGCGCGTGCACTGGATTCTCTTCCTTGTGGTGCTGGTGTTCGCGGTGATTCACGGCGCTGGCCTCGCGCTGGTGGGCGTCGTCCCTTGGGCGATCGACATGCTCTTCCGACTCGTTTACCGCACGCGGATCTACTCTCAGGGCTCGCTGCTCAAGCCGAAGACGACCGACGACAGTGCCTCTTCAAGCTCGCCGTCTAATGTTTTGAGCAACAAGCGGATGGGCGTCATCGCTCGCGACCAGCTCTTAATAAGCAAGTTGCCGGGTGACATCATGCGCGTTAGCTTCCCACGCATCCGTAAAGACACGGGCGAAGTCTTCGAGTACGAGGCAGGGCAGTACGCATTCCTGTGCATCCCGGCGATCTCGAACTTGCAGTGGCATCCGTTCACGATCTCGTCGTCTCCGCATGAGGCCATGGTCACGTTCCACATCAAGGTGCTTGGCGACTGGACTAATGCGCTGATGGAATTGGCTGGGGAGATCGATGGCACCAGTTCGGCTCGTGGGAGTCCGTCACCGTTTGATATCCTGGTGGACGGACCGTACGGCAGCGTCTCCGTGGACATCGAGGACCCCTCGACCTACTCGCACTTCGCTCTGTTCTCGGGAGGTATTGGCGTGACGCCCATGCGCTCCATCGTCAACTGGCTGCACCACGAGCACCGTAGTGAAGGCCGCACGGAGCTCAAGCGGGTGAACTTTGCGTGGTCGGTTCGAGACCGCGAGTTGATCGAAGCGCTTGTTAGCGGGGAGACGTGGAAGGTGGGAGAGCGCCGAGCGGATGCCTACTTCCCGCACGAGCTGCTGACCTCCACCAACTCCGCAGGTGGCGTCTTCTCCACCGAGTTCTACCTTACACGCAGCGAACGGGACATCGAGGCGGCTCCCGTGGACCAGCAGCTGGAGAGCTGCCTCCGCTACGGCTCTCGGCCGGATGTGGCCGCCATCCTGCACAGCGTCGGCGAGCAGGCCAAGCAGGACGGCAAGGAGCGGGTGGCTGTGCTGGTCTGCGGCCCGGCGGCCATGGTGAAGGACGTGGTCACGATGAGTTCGGCGCTGTCGCGGGAGATGAAGATCCGCTTCGACGTGCACAGTGAGCTCTTCGAGTTTTAAGGCGGATATAGGGAGGATTTATACGCGAGGTACGCTGAACAATCGAGAATCAGCACACACAAAAGTGGCATTTTAGCTTTATTTTGCAGTAAGTTAGATAAATGCGACCCCAAAGGTGCGGCTTTGCGCTGCAACGAACGAGAGTGAATGCTCTTATGACGCAACTCCGCCCCGGCACAGCTCCGTAATCATCAGACCGAATCTTCGCAACCAAGAATTTATTCCTTCGCATTGAAGCAGACTATCCACTGTTTTCTCGCGAATATTACGCATGATAAGTTTCACGGAAATTCACAAAGGCGCGGGTCTTCGTACTGTATTGGAACCTTCTCCTTCCAACTGAACCAATTATTGCAGTTATGCCTATTGCTGCAGTTGTCCATGATAGAGATACTGATACTGAAGCCGAACACGCGTATCAGATACTACAAAAGATTGGGTTTTCTAGGCTCGAACCCCGCGTGAGAGTTGGATTCTGACGAACGCAACGTTATGAAAGCATGTGCGGTGGAGGCATCTGCGCGTTGCAAGCACCAGCTTGCTCATTCTCCGGCCCGCACAGAATGGGGAGCCTCCGTGTCCACAAAACAGTGAAATTTTGGCTTGAACTGCTGGAGTCCCCACCACCTGCCACTTCCATCGCGCCCTGCCTGACTCGGGATTCCTGAGGACAGTCCTCGTCCTCCAAGAACCAGCTCCAAAATGCAGCTGGAGCCAGAAAGCTTTGCCTCCTGTCGCGGATTATGGCGTGAGAGCAACCAGTGCCGCATTTCTATAATACCGGTAGTGGGATAGGGTCTGCTGGCTAAATGCAGTGTCTGCACGAACGATGGGCTCACCTCCGACTGCTTCAGTTTCGGACAAACGCTGCACACAGGAACCACTCGAGCGGCGGCGTGCTCTTCCCCGTACCCATACAGCGTGCATTGCCAATGGACGGCCTTTCCTCGCCCAAGACCGACTACGTGTCGGCAATTGACGATGCCAACGCGTCTCCGAAGACCCCTCAGAACTCCAGCACGCTCGAAAGTCTGCAGAACGAAACCACGCCATACAACGCACTGGAAACCGCGCCACGAGCCCCCAGTTCGCCATGCCAATTCCTGCCCTCCCGTCTTCAGCAGCTCTTGCGGTCCTGGATGGTGCTCCGGTGGCGCCTTTCACGCAGCGTCTTCTCTTTGCCGCTCCCATTTCTTACGTCCAACCTCGACGTGAAACTCGGAGATCTCGTGCTTACGCTGCCTGTCGTCGCGGTCCTCGTGATCATCACAGCCATCCAGACCAAGAACCGAGACGTGACTGGCTCCGGAACGCCTCCCACCATCGCGATGCTACTGCTTTTCGGCTTTGCAGTACGCAACAACTCGGTGCTGCTGGTACTGACCGGCATTCCCTTCGAACGTGCGCTCTTCTACCACAAGGTCTTCGCCATTGTGACCATCATCCTCTCCGCTCTCCACGGGTTGTCATACCTTTTGGCTCGACACAATGACGAAGAAGACGGGAAAGGCGATAAGGCCGTCACCGGCATCGTCGCCTTCGGGGCCATGGTGCTGCTGTTCGTGCTATCGCTGAACGTCATTCGCCGGAAGTTCTTCGAGTTCTTCGTGCGTACACACTGGATCCTGTTTATCGTGGTGATTGGGTTCGCAGTGGCTCACGGAGCCGCCCTGGCCTTGGTGGGGATCGTACCTTGGGCCATCGACATGCTCTTCCGCTTGGCGTATCGCACACGGATTTACTCGCAAGGATCGGTTCTCAAGGCCAAGAAAGACGAGGCAAACGTGAACTTGGATGCCAATAGCAATGTGCTGAGCAACAACAGTCGGATGGGCGTCATCGCTCGCGACCAGCTCTCCGTCTGCGCTCCACCAGGCAATATCACGCGTATCAGCTTCCCTCGGATTCGGAAAGACACGGGCGAAGTCTTCGAGTATGAGGCGGGGCAGTATGCATTCCTGTGCATCCCGGCGATCTCGAACTTGCAGTGGCATCCGTTCACGATCTCGTCGTCTCCGCATGAGGCCATGGTCACGTTCCACGTCAAGGCGCTGGGTGATTGGACCGTGAAACTACTTTCTGTTGCCCCGAAAGGCGCAGCAATCAATGGCGATGCGAAATCTCCGTTTGATATCCTGGTGGATGGACCCTACGGCAGCATCTCCGTTGACTTGGAGAATGTATCGACCTACGCGCATATCGTGCTCTTCTCGGGGGGCATTGGCGTGACCCCGATGCGTTCCATTGTCAACTGGCTGCACCATGAAGTCCAGCACGTTGGTCGAACGGAGATCAAGCGTGTGCACTTCATCTGGTCGGTTAGCGATCGTGAGATCCTCCAAGCTTTGACGGATGACTCGGCACTGCAAGAGGAGAGTGCTGTCAGCAGTGACGCCTATTTTCCTCACCAGCTTTCGACTGGTTCAAGCAGCGACGACCCCTTCAAGAGTGAGTTCTACTTGACGCGAGGTGAGAGGGACGTTGAGGCGCAAGTGGATCAACGCCTCGATTCATGCCTTCGGTACGGCTCACGACCCAACGTAAAAGCGATTCTACGTGCTATGGGAGAGCAAGTTAAGCAGAGCGGGGAGCAACGCGTTGCGGTACTGGTCTGTGGCCCTGAGGCCATGGTTCGAGACGTGATCAATTCGAGTCTGACACTGTCGAGGGAGATGAAACTCCAATTCGACGTGCACAGCGAGCGCTTCGAGTTTTAATGGCGTTTAAACCACAGCGATATAGCCACCCAATAAATTCGCGTTTCACATACAAGTCGGCAGTAATTGCTTAAAAGTCGAAACACTCGGTATGGACGTCGAATTGCACCTTCATCTTGCGCTCGAGCATCAAAGCCTTGGAGATCACGTCCTTCACCAGGGCTGAGGGTCCACAGACCAGTACAGCCACCCGCCGCTTGCCGTTCTTCTCCGCGTCTTGCCCAAGACTTCTCAGGATCTCAGCTACATCTGGACGGGTGTTATATCGCAGACAGTGCTGAAGACTACGATCCACGGGGTTCTCCAGATCGGGTTGGCCTCTTGTTAGGAAGAACTCCGACTTGAACACGTCGGTTGGTGAGGTGCTCCCCCCATTGGGTCCTGCGGCCAGCAGCACATCCGGGAAATAGGCGTCCGAGTGTTGCGGCATCTTCCTGCGCTGGTCCACAAAGTCTGAGTGGGCCATGGCTTCCACCATGGCTCGTTCGCGCACAGCCCAGACGAAGTGCACCTTTTTTAGTGAAACACGGCCGCGATGGGAGTAGTCGAAGTGCAGCTGGTTGGCGATCGCCTGCATCGGAGTGATACCGATTCCACCGCTGAATAGAGCGACATGGGAATACGCTGTTGGACTATCGATGTCCACGGAGACACTGCCATACGGTCCGTCCACAAGAATGGGGAACGGAGCTGGCACTGGTTTCTGCTGTCCTTCGGTCGATTCTGGTACAGCTGCTAGCAATTTCTTCGTCCAATTGCCAAGTGCTTTGATGTGGATCGTCACGAGAGCTTCGTGTGGCGAAGAGGAGATCGTAAACGGATGCCATTCCAGCAAACAGAGCTTCGGGAGACACAGGAAGACGTATTGCCCGGCTTCATACTGGAAATTCTCGCCCGTATCGGCTCGAACGCGAGGGAATTGGACCCGCAAGATGTTGCCAGGTAGTCGGCAGAGCGAAAGCTGGTGTTGGGCTATGACCCCTAGCCTACTGCCAGGCTTCGCCACAGCCTCAGGATCACTTTTCCGGCAGAATAACTTGAAGAATCCGCCTCGAACATGGTTCTGGACCAAGTACCCGTGGCGGAAAATGAGGTCAATCGCCCATGGGATGACTCCGAGGAACATCAGGCCGGCTCCGTGGATCGCTGCGAACGCCAAGATGGCAAGGAACAGCAGTATATGCATGCGGAGAAAGGCCTCGTAGAACATGCGCCGGATCTTGGCCATTGAGAGCACGAACAATGCGACCAGCAGGCAGAAGAGGATGGCTCCGGATTGACTGGTCTCGAGCTGTGCGCCACCTCCAGAGCCTCCGGTGCCTCCTCTGTCAGGGCCGCCCAGTCGACGGGATCGTCGAGCAGCCGCGACTCCAGTGTCTTCTAGGAGGTAGGCGAGGCCGTGGAGGCCACCCAGGAGGATCGAGACGACGCCGAAGAACTTGTGATACAGCAACGCGCGCTCATACGGGAGGCCAGTAAGAGACAGCAGGATAGAGTTGTTGCGGACAGTCAGGGCGATCACCACCAACATGACGAGCGTCGGCAATGAGCCAGAGCCTGCCACATCCTGTTGGGCACAGAGATTGGCATTCACCGCCAGGAGGATGGCAGCTATGGGCAGTGTGATGAGCATATCACCGAGCTTGAGGTCCAGATTGGCGGTCAGGAACGGCACGGGACGTGAAAATACGTTGGCTGCGAGCTTCCAGCGAAGAGCGAACCAACCACGTTTCAAGCGGTGGAAGGGAGAGCGACCAGGTTTCCCGTGGCCTACTATGACGCCGCTGTTGGCGTCAGAAGTCGGGGGATCTGACGGATTGGACTCGAGCGTTTGTATGCCGTCATTGTGGCCGCTTTGGGTGGTGAAGCCGCCGACGTAGTCACCAGAGGGAGTATCGGAATCGGCCACGACCGCCGACATGACAGAGCTTCGGCTGTCAAAAGGCGGAAGAGCTGCGTTCGTTTTGACTGGACTTGGACCGGTGAGAGGAGAAGGCGGCAGCTTGAGGATGAATGTCGAAGTGACTCCGGAGAACCAAGCGCGAAGAATGGCAAGCGCAGCATCGCATACAAGGTCCTGGAATGCTTATTGGGGGGGGGGGGGGGGGGGGGCTGCGATAGTGCGGATAACCTCTCTCCAAATAGGACAACAGGACAGAGCGCGCGCATCATCGCGCCAACCGCCGGCCCGATCGCATCCGCAACGACGTGTCCACACGTTGAAACCCCGACACCTGACCATGGAAATAGCACGAGCCGAAGTAACAGAACTTCCGTTGCACGAACAGAAGCGGCCCCCGGCTCATTATCCATGGCCGTGGTGATACTTAATGAGCGCTACTCTCACAGGTTGCCGGTTCAGGCTCATCAAACCCTCCCAAACTTTGAGGCTCCGAGTCGACGACCACTATTAAAGAATCCAACTTCGACACCAAATGTCCGTCACATGAACTCAACTTTCAAACACAAATCGCGATTATTTACACTCGGTGGCGCCTAAAAGTCAAACAATTCGCTATGAACGTCGAAGTGGAGCTTCATCTCCCTCGAGAGTCTCATACTGGTCTTCGTCACGTCACTCACCATAGCAGGCGGGCCACAAACCAGCACTGCGACGCGTTTCTTGCGGCTTTTCAAGGCGTCGTGGCCCATTTCCCGCAAGATTTGGGTGACATCCGGGCGAACGCCATACCGTATACACTTGGCGAACTGCTGATCTCCTCGAGCTTCGAGATCCGGATGGCCTCGAGTCAGATAAATCTCACTGAAGAAGTCGCCGCTGGGTTCGTTCATGGTCCTTGGATGGAACAGGATGTGGGGCAGATAAGGCGCCACCTCGTCCATTTCGTGGCAGTTGTCTTCGTCTTCCGGGTCCTGTCTCAACACGCTCTCGATCGTCTCGCGGTCTCGTACGCTCCATACGAAGCGAACTCGCGGCGCGCCTTCCCGACTATGATAGTGGCATTCGTAGTGCAGCCAATTAGTGATCGAACGCATAGGCGTCACGCCAATCCCACCGGAGAACAGCACGAAGTGCGCGTAGGTCGTGACACTATCGATGTCGATAGCCACATTGCCGTAGGGACCATCCACTAAAATGTCGAAAAGTGGCATGGCTGGGTCCGCCTCACTCACTTGGCCAGCCAAATGAAGCAGCTTGTTGGTCCAATCGCCGAGGCCTTTGATGTGGAACGTGACCATGGCTTCATGTGGAGCGGAGGAGATAGTGAACGGGTGCCACTCGAGTAGTGACAACTTAGGGATACACAGGAACGCGTATTGTCCCGCTTCGTAGTCGAAATGGTCGCCCGTATCTTGTCGAACGCGTGGGAACTGGATCCTCGTGATGTTGCCGGGCATCGCACAGACCGAGAGTTGTTCGTGAGCGATGATCCCCATATGACGTTTTCTATGGGAGACGGTGGAGTACGGGTCGTGCTTGGGCTTGAATAGTGATCCGTGACTGTAAATCCGTGTCCGGTAGAAGAGGCGGAAGAGCATATCGATGGCCCACGGAACGATCCCCACCAGTATAAGAGGCGCGCCGTGTTTCACAGTGAACACGATGACAACGATGAAGAGAATCCAGTGGAGACGCACGAAGAGCTCGAAGAAGTGGCGACGGATGTAGTTTAGTGACAGGATGTACATCGTCACCATTGCCATGAACGCCACCATGCCAGTGACCATCTGATCGTGATGGAAATCCGGTCCTCCCGAGTCCGCTCGGTCCAGTAGATACGTGAGACCATGGAGAGCTGTGAGTAGGATCGTCGCAAAGGCGAAGAGCTTGTGATAGAACAACACGCGCTCGAAAGGGACACCCGTGGCTACCAGTAGCACGGAGTTGTTGCGAATGGCGAAGAGAAACACCAATAGCATGGTGATTGTCGGTGCCGAACCAGAGCCTTTCACGTCTCGATCTTTGGCCTGCGACGCGGTCGAAGCCAGCAAGTATGCCATGACGGGCAAAATCACCACTAAATCGCCGAGCTTGAGGCCGAATTCCACCGTGAAGAACGGCAGTGGCACGGAGAAGAGACTGCGAGAAAGCCGCCAACGCAGAGCGATCCACCATCGCAAGAGCCGCTGCGCTCGAGTCGGTAGGATTGGGAACGGGGTTCGCCGTCGCCGGGTCCCCATTGCCAAGTCACTCAAGTCGGTCGAGCGATTATCGGCGACGCTGGATGTGGCCACGCTATCCCGCTCCAGAGCGTAATGAGAGGAGTCCAACATGGGCAGATTGGACGGCAGGTCGGGGCGGTTGAAGGACGAGTCCAGAGGGTCGTCTTGCACCGAGACGTAGTCGGATTTGGGCGTAAGCGGCACCTCCATAGTGAAGCGGTTTGCTTGCGCTTATCGTGCCTGTGCAAGTTGTGTTCAAGACACAGGAGTTTGGGAACTGAGGATGGAAGGAACAGCCTCGTTCGCATGGCTCACTCAATTGGCAGATCCAACTGACCACTTCTTGCTCGAAAAATTGCACCTGGGTGGGAGATGTCTGTCGTTTTGTTTGAAGAGGCGTGAGTGACACCGCGCCATTGCCGCGACTATAGGACAGGACAGACGCCTGTGCGACGTGAGACTCCTGAAGCGACTGGCCCACGTACAGTATCACAGGCTGAACGCGATGATCTTGAGTGCAGTTGTTAACCCACTTTGATCTTTTCAAATCCAGGTTTCCCACCCTCGAATGCAGCAGACACGTTACCCCGGCTGACGGGCGCTGTCATACCGTTTGAAGCCATCGCTTCGTATTAATCGCTTCCACTCGTTGGGTGTCTTGGAGATAAACGCAAGGGTCTTACGGAGAAGTGAGTGCTGCCTTAATGCAATTGAGAAATAACTCAGAAGAATCAACTGTGCATCTGTTCATCGTGTGGCTCCGCGCCATCGACGGACTGCAAGGATGGCAAGGATACGATTCAGTTCGTTCCAGCTGAAAACCACACGAATTCAATACCGGTATCGCATACATTCAGTAACGCACGCAAATAGTAATACCGGTTCAGTTGTCTGCTCGATATTGAAAATGATTGGCTGATCGTATACCCCGTCGTCTTTGATAAGGATCGCTGCAGTGTTTCGTATTTATTTAGGTCTCTCAAACGCAGTCGATGCATATTATGGTATACAATATTTAGGCATTGAGGATATCCGTTTAAAGAGGTCGGAATACGGTATTGGTACCGATATTTGCAACATCAAGGTGGCCGCGCAGGCTCAGCGACAAACGCATGCAGCCTTGCATATTGCTAACACCTTCAAGCATTCGACCTCTCAGTGGTGGTGTCCAACCATTGGGGCCTCAATGTGGCCCACACCGTGGTTCCACAATGGCATGTTTCCACTTGTGGCTCACTACTACAGCAACATTTAATGGGCAACACAGACGCTGCCGCACGCGTCTCTGACACCCGATGTAGTCCGGTAAACATTGCAAATCTCAGTGGTAGACTTGCAATGAGCCCGCGCACACGTAGCGCAGGATATTCAACGCCGCGTTCACGTCCCGACCGAAACGGTATGAGCGGTGCGGACACATGAACACGTCGCTACTGCCGAGCGTCACATGCAGACGGTAGGAGTGTCCGCACGTCCCACTCGTATACATCTCGGAGCATACCACGACCGCCTTACCTTTCACCTCACTCTTCGCTAGGAGCAGCTGGCGGAACTGGTAGTGGTTCAGGCTGAGCATGCTCTTGTTGAAACCGTGGTTGTGCGCACTGCTCTTCTTGACCATCTTCTTCGTCTTGAAGATCGGCAGCAGGATCACATCGTAATGCTTGGTCGAATACGCGCATGTCTTGTAGTGCAGCTCCTTAACGCAGTTCTTGAGCTTAGCCATGCAGCTCATGAACGTACGCTTGGCTCTCACGTACGCCCGATACTGCAACCGCTCGTTCTTGGTCTTCTAACTCTTAACGTTCGCCATCACGCTCTGGGCAGCGTCCTGACGCTTCCGTATCGCGTCCAGGCGGGCCTTGTTGTCGCGACCGAACTCCAGAACATTCCCCTCGAGGTCGACTCCAGTCATGAACGCCTTCGTCCAGGGATCCAACGCGATGCATGCGCCACGACACTCGCATGGGTCTGGTTCAACGAGCTCAGGTATGGCGACATACCAGAAGCCGTTGCTGTACATGATGTCGATATCGCTGGTGATGTCGACGGGCCTGGCCATCTTCACGCGAATGTCCTTCAGCTTGGAAATCGAGAGGTAGAATGCGGACTGCTTCTGTTCGATCTTGGCGCTTCTCCCGTTTTCACTGAATGTGAAGTTGGGAGACTTCTTCTTGCTGGAGAACTGGATGTTGAATTGCTTGATGTTGCCACTTTTCAGGTTGCTGAACGCACTCTTGACGTTCGTCTGGAACGCTCGCATGATGTTGGTTTGCATCGAGCTCGGCGTTTCGAATGCCCTCTCTGGCGGAGAACCCATGCCATCAGGATATGTGCGTGTCATCTTGGAGGTCTTTGTCACGTAGAGGGCAGTCAGGCTAAGTGCGTTCGACTCTTTCGTCACCCGGAAGTGCGCAACAGCTTGATTGTACCTCCAGCGACACGTGCCCATGAACTTCCTCAGTGCCTTCTGTTGCGATCGCGTCGGAAACAAGCGGTACTTGCGGGTCCTTCGCAGTAGTAGCTTCTTCTTGAGCAGTGCCGAGTTCCTCTGCTCGAACTCCTTCATCTCACGATTATAATCTTGCTCGTTGTCGGAAGACCACGCACGCCGTTCTCGGCGCTCGGCCGGTTCCTTGGTCATCCTCCGTCGTTGACTCGTCAGCGCTGCCGTCTTTTTTCCTGGGATGGACCTCATTGCGAACGTTTCTCGCCTGGATGCGTGTTCATCTCCACCGACGACCCAGCCTGAAGCATGCTCGACAGCCTGAAGATCCGCGAGTGTCCGACCGATTTGTCGCTCAGGCGTTCGCTTGCGCATTGCAAATCACGATGAGAAGCCTGCAATAGCATGTAGTGCGCCGTCCCTGCGCTAAGAAGACGCTCCATCGCCTGTAGACCTTCTGCTGGTAGCTTCTCCGCGATAGGTCGGAACTCCTTGACATTCCCCAGAAGAAGGTGTGCGAGGACTGTAGACAGCACCGCCTGGAATCCCTCGAGGTTGAGATCTTCCTTCGAGCTCTTGGGCAAACGCGCTTGTCTTCGATCTGAATGAAGACGAGTACGCGAAGAAGACCGATGGCATCGCGCAGGCGTTGCTTGATGCCTTTCCAGGTTCCACACGGCCGAACACTTGGGGTTGCTGTGACAATCTCATTGACATCGCTCTCGCACGCACGCGTTCTTGGTCGTGTGTGTGGAGGAACGAGCTCTGTTACTGGCACTGGTCTGGTGGACGCCCGCGTTTGGTAGGATGCTTCATCGCTGCCCAGCGAAATGAATAATGAGGAGGAATGCTATTATGCTCATATCGGGCTGCTGGAGAGTTGGGGTAATCCGGTGGTTCGAACTCTTCCAACCTTTCGGGTTTGGCACTGGCGTTGCGAGTATCGTTAAATATACGCCGCGAGTTTTTCCTTCTTGCCCAAATGACAATCAAACCTGCCAAGCGGACTGGTACATAAACAGGCAACTCGAAGGAGGCACGCAAAATGGCTACATCAATTCGGAACGTTAGTTACCTGTCTGACGCGGCCAGCGGCTCCAGGCTCAGTGTCCAACACGTATTTCTGCCTGGCGAAAAGCGTCATGCGACGGCCCAACGGCCGCTACAATAGATTTTTTACTGCAGAAGTCCAGCGTCCAACGATGGATCGCGTACCGTATTAAAGAGTGCATGCGGCACAGTCTCCGCTTCATGCGGAGCTGGTGGATTTGCAAATAGACGTGTGTCCTGGCTCAAGGTCAGGCACCCCAGAGGGCGAGTGGGTCACTTGTAATCCTGGCTGAGCAGCGTATTAATCATTCCACGTCCCATTCGTGTCCACCGTTTTCTTTGGAAGGAATGCCTCGTCAACTTCCCACCGCAATGCTATTCTGGCTGGATGGATACTCCGACTCTTCACGCCTGACTCCATCCAGAACGAAGGAGGCCAGCACTCCGTTTTCATTGTTTCGTCAGAGCTGACGATATGATTGTCAATTGATTCGCCAATACCGCGAAGCCTGCTAAGAGCAAACGCCATGACAAAAAAGCACGCCATGCGTGCGACAATCTGCTTCAAATGAGTTATAATTCGCGCCGCAAGCTCTGGAGTGATCCCTCCACATTCAATATGGCGCCCTCGAATCTACGTATACCTTGAAAGCCAGCGTTGCGCTTAACGTTCGTGTGTATTGGTGTCCCGCCGTTTCTGAGCGAAATGCTCTCCTTCCCTCTTTCTGTGGTCAGGCATCGATGTTGTGGGGCACGCCCTTTCAACCACCACAGCCCACGTCTCTCGCACTGGTCACATTGCACAGATTACTTCGCATTACACGCCTTCTCTCTGCCCGAAACGGTTTGCTCGACCCTTCCTTCGAGCTCTCTCCATCGAATCGAGTACTTTCGAAAAGACGGCGGGCTCCACACGACCCGACGGCCATGCGGAACGACCCCAAGCGAGTTACACGCGTGGCCAAGGACTTGCCCGCCACCCCCAATACCGACTATGTGCCTGTGCTCGAAGGCAGCGCTGCGTCTTGGTTGGAGCAGGTGCAAAGCGCGCAGAACCTCCCCATCTTAGCTCTCGAAGGTCGGCAATCCTCGACGTACCATCTGGACGGCGACAGTCTGCATACTGGAGCAGCCACGGACACAAGTGACCCGCAGTTCCACCGACCGCCACGGTCTGGGCCTCTCCGACGGGTGCTAAGGTCCTGGCTCGTACTGCGTTGGAAACTCTCGCGCAATGTGTTTTCCGTGCCGCTCCCGTTTCTGACGGTGGGGATGGATCTCAAGCTGGGCGACCTATTAATCACATTGCCAGTGATCACAGCCACCCTCATCTACTCCGTGCTCCGAGCCCAGATTAGCGATGTGGTAGCCACGGGAATGCCACCGGCCCTCGCAATGGCCCTCGTGTTCGGCTTCGCAGTGCGGAATAACGCCGTGCTCTTGGTGCTCATGGACATCCCGTTCGAACGAGCGCTCTTCTACCACAAGCTCTTCGCCTTCGTCACGATCCTCTTGACTGCACTCCATGCGTTGGCATTTCTGCGAGGTGTACAAGAAGGCGATCAGAGTCTCGATGATCCATTGATGGTCACCGGGCTCGGCGCCTTTTTCGGGTTGGTGCTCATGTACCTCCTGTCGCTGAGCTTCATTCGTCGCCGCTTCTTCGCGGCCTTCGTGCGTGTGCATTGGCTTCTCTTCATCGTCGTGGTGGTATTCGCGGTCCTGCATGGCGCTGGACTTGTGGTGATTGGCGTGGCACCTTGGGCGATTGACATGCTGTTCCGTCTCGTATACCGCAATCGAGTATACGCCCACGGTTCGCTGTTCAAGTCGAACATGGGCGTCACCGCACGGGAACAACTGTCTATCTGCGCTCTTCCAGGCAATATCACACGCATCCAGTTCTCGCGCATTCGGCAAGACACAGGCTCAGCATTCGAGTACCAAGCTGGCCAGTACGCGTTCCTCTGCGTCCCGACGATCTCACATCTGCAATGGCATCCGTTCACGATCTCCTCGTCTCCGCATGAAGCCATGGTCACATTCCACATTAAGGCACTGGGTGATTGGACGACCAAGCTCCTGACAGCCGCTCTCAAACGTGAAGCAAGCGCGATGCGCATCGAAGGCGCCTCAACGTTCGATATCCTAGTGGATGGACCCTACGGCAGCGTCTCTGTTGATATGGAGACACCGACTACGTACTCCCATTTCGTGCTCTTCTCCGGAGGAATCGGGGTGACGCCAATGCGATCCATTGTAAATTGGCTGCATTACGAGTGTTACTATCGGAATCGCGGTATCATTCCACGAGTGCACTTTGTGTGGTCCGTCCGGGACGTTGAGACGGTCGCGAGCTTGCTCAAGCAGGAGGAACTGAGCCAGGATACCTGCCTGGAAGTGGACGAAGTGGCGTCCTACATGCCCCACATCCTACTGCACCCTCGGAATACCAACAGCTCAACGGGCGCGTTCTTCAGTGAGGTATATCTTACGCGCTCCAATGTGGACGAGGAAGCGCAAATTTACCCTGAGCTCAGCAAATGTCTGCGGATCGGGTCGCGACCAGACACGACAGCGATAATGCGGCAAATGGGGGAACAAGCGCTGCAAAGTGGCAAGAAACGAGTTGCCGTGCTGGTGTGTGGCCCCGCGGCTATGGTGCAGGACGTGACCACCACGAGTCTTCGCCTCGGTCGAGAGATGAAACTGCACTTTGATGTGCATAGTGAGCGATTTGAATTTTAGCCATCTGAACTATTTTATAAAGGGCGAAAATAAAATAGCAGAATAAATAAATGGAAAAATTGGAAAAAAGGCTTTTCTGCTGCTGTCACATGTTTGTATTGGTTTTGATCAAAACCTCATTCAAAATGCCTTTGTCTCAAAACAATTTTTACAAAAGGTGAGGCGTTTTTTCATGCAAAGTTTACTTGAGTACATGTATTTTTCTTTTCGCTCTGTCTGAAGCGAGTTATGTTCGATTTTCGAAATATCAAACCTGTCGATCATCGTGCCAGCACTGGACCTCAACGCCAGTGCCTGCCGATTTACGAGTTCGTAGTCGCATTGAGCAGTCAGAGTCAGCAGGGAACCGGTGGCGGTGAAACCTTCAGTACATGCATTAGTTACTCACGCCTTCTACGGGTCCTTAATGTTGTTGATTCAAATACGTGCAGCAAGCAGCACGCTGGTTGCGTTAAGCCACACTGGTCTCCAAGCCTCTCATTCCCATGGTCAGGCCAAATGCGAATTTGTCCGCCCCATCTAATAGATGAGCTATCGGTGGCCTACAGACGTGGAGTCTGGGTTGCCGAGCGTGGTAGTGTAGTCGCGCTTCCCTCATTTCTATTACAGTCGTGTGTCGGCCCTGCGTTCAACTTCAGTTGAGTATGGACTGGACGGATCGTCAGCTTTCCTCTGAACTCTTGACAAGCGAACGGGTACTGCGTGGTTGGCGTCTGCCGATTTCTTCCCAAAGTCGGAATAAGCCGTCGGTCGACACTTCCTTCTCACTTTTCCAATTGAGAGACGCCGCTGCACGCCAGTCGACATGCCCACTGCGATGTGACTTCCCATTCTACTCTGGAGCGCACAGTGATGGAGAGTGATGACGACATTATCAGCATTGGAAGTCCGTTGACGACACCTCACGTGGTTCCGATTCTTGAGGATAGCGCGTGGTCCGAGCCAGGCTGTTCTTGGGACGACGACTCGTTCGTCGGGGATCATTCCGGAGAAGACACCGCCGATGCCAACATTTCGATCCCTCCTGGATCACGCCGAGGCTTCCCAAGGTCGGGGCTCCTACGCTCATGGCTACGGCTTCGCTGGCGACTCTCACGTCGAGTGTTTTCCGTGCCGATCCCACTGTTGACCGCTGAACTCGACTTGAAGCTTGGCGACTTCGTGCTCACGCTTCCCATATTGGCAGCCCTCGCAGTTGTATCGGCTTTTCAGGTGAAGGAGCACAATGTGAAAGGCTCCGGACTGCCACCGACCATCGCGATGGCGTTCGTCTTCGCCTTCGTCGTGCGCAACAACTCGTTATTGGTCGCCTTCACGGGGATCTCCTTCGAACGCGCGCTGTTCTACCACAAGCTCTTCGCCTTTGCCATGATTCTCTTGACTGCGCTTCATGGCTTCACGCATGTCCTAGCTCGAAGGAACGACATCAGCGACCAAGAGTATCGGAGCCACAAGGTGTCGACCGGCATGATCGCATTCACCGCCATGGTGACATTGTATCTTCTATCACTGAACTTTATTCGTCGGCGGTTTTTCGAGTTCTTCGTGCGTGTACATTGGGTGCTCTTCATCGTGGTGCTGGTGACCGCGGTGCTTCATGGAGCTATCATCGCGCTCGTCGGCATTCTGCCATGGGAGATCGACATGATTTTTCGCATCGTATATCGCTCTCGAGTCTACGCGCAAGGATCACTCCTCGCGAAGGGCTCCAAACGTTCAAGTGCTGAGTTTTATGCCCGCGCCTCCGAGACTACATCTCCTAAGGCACCTCTGAAACACTTGGGTGTTGCAGCTCGCGACCAAGTGTCGATCTACCAGCTCCCCAACAACGTCACGTGCATCCAATTCCCCCGAATTCGAGCAGATACGGGCGAAGAATTCGAGTACAAGGCTGGCCAATACGCCTTCCTGTGCGTCCCGTCGCTCTCGGCTCTGGAGTGGCATCCTTTCAGCATGTCATCGTCGCCCCATGAGGATCTGGTCACGTTCCATATCAAAGCAGTCGGTGACTGGACCACCGAGCTGCTGCAGGCAGCCCCTGAAGCTCCAACAGACGGCGAAGCACCGTTCGAGATCCTTGTGGATGGACCTTACGGCAACATCTCCATCGATCTCGAGAGTCCATCAATGTACTCGCACTTCGCAATCTTTGCCGGGGGTATGGGCGTGGCCCCGATGCGCTCCATCGCCAACTGGCTGCACAACGAGTGCTATTTCCACAAAGGACGAGCCATCCGGCGACTTCGGTTTGTGTGGGCCATGAGCGACAGCGAGACCCTCCGGGCTGTGATGGATGAGGATTCAGAGGCGCCTGGCCGCTGGCTAACGGATCCGACAGCCGCGTACTTACCGGACGTTCTGCTCTGTCCCACAACGCTCAATGACTCGACGGAGACGTTTTTCAGCGAGTTCTATCTCACTCGGGGTCTGGTAGGTGCAGAGATGGAGCTGAATGCGCAATTTGGCAAATGCCTTTGGTTTCACTGCCGACCGGATATCGAGGAGATCCTTCGGGACATGGGCTCTCAAGCATTGCAGAGTGGCAAAACACGCGTGGCAGTCCTCGTAAGCGGGCCGGAAGCCATGGCAACAGAAGTCGTGGTCACGAGCTTGCGACTGTCACGGGATCTGAACCTGCATTTTGATGTTCATAGGGAGAGTTTTGCCTTTTAAAACGTGCAAAATTAGTGCATAAGTATTTATTAAATTTAAGAAAAGGCTCGCTGGCCAGGAGAATGACCTTCGCCTGACACGTGCGGAGCTCGCGAAGTTACACCGCAATATATTTGTAAGATACGAAATATATATCGTAATTTATATATTTTGCTGAATACACGTACCTATATTTGAAGGAATATGTAATGGGAAACAAATTAATACCTGCCCGGTTGTGCCGCATCAAGAGCCACCCATTCGGTCCATACTTCCTCTTATCTTTGTGTCCAAACGTGAGGCGGTGACCGTGAATTGCCTGCAGGGTGGTAGTGTAATACGCATACGCAATGTACAAGACCCGGACACTATCGAAAATCGGGCAATTCCTCTCCAGCCAAAGTGTTTTGCATCGCCAGATACCTTCGCGTCTCATATCCATCCCGGTGCAAGACTGTCCGACTGGAGTGGCGAAGGGTACAGTTGCAGCCTCAATTCAAGCATTAATGCTTGCATTCGTGTTGTTTGGATCACGAACCGGGATTAGATTAGCTAACTTGAAGATTTCTGGTGGTGGAGCTTGGGAGGCAATCGCTGAGTCATCTGTGTCTTTTGATGCGCGTGCTATTACTTCAAAGAAGACCAAGTAGCGCCTCGTTCAAGTTGCAGCTTCGTGACTAGCATCAAGACGAACCCACAAACAGGCACAGGCAGCCGTTCAGCAATGCTGCACTGAAGCGACGAACGAGCCTGCAACAACCCGGTACTGGGTACCGGTAATGCATCACAGGAATCGGATCTTCTGGTTGCCTCGCAACCTTCTGACGATAGCACCCCACGAACAGGGACCTCGTCTTGCCTTATTAACAGTTGGTACTTAGAAAATCACTTCAGTTTCCGTGTCTGCACTTCTTCCGCCACCTTCTTGACCGTCTTGAGGATGTCCTGTCTGAGTTTTCACGGCACCCTTCGACTAGGATGTCGAGGATGAGGAGAGCATTAATGGCGTCACGTTTCTCATTCCGGAAAAAGAAGGTTTGCCCCTACAATGAGACCGAACGCGATCAGCGTGACCGAGGACGATGCCACGCCCGGGGTCCACTACGTCGCGGTGTTGGAAGATTCGCCCACGTCCGAGAGTTCCCCTGTGAGGTCCACTATGCCAATGCTGGCGTCTTCTCCTCGCATTCTACAGTTCGACACTCCTCCGACTGGAGCAATCCCTCAGATCGACGAGTTGTCAGTTACTGAGAGCAACCGCGAGGAACCCGCGGTGCCACTGAGTCCTCGACTTCCTCGTTGGTGGCGCGATCTACACATCCGTCTCTCGCGGAACGCGGCGATGATCCCGATCCCGCTGCGATCGGCAGCATTGCAAGTGACTTGGGGCGACGTGGTGTTCACGGTACCAGCAGTGGAGGCGCTTCTGCTCGCCGCAGCATTGCTGATCTATCGCAGTGATATCGCCGAATCGGGCATTCCGCCAACAATTGCGTTGATTCTGGTCTCGCTGTTCTCGCTACGCAACCACTCGATGCTGTTGTGGTTGACAGGGCTTTCCCTCAAGCGAGCAGTGGGGTATCAACAGCTCTTCATCTGCATCGCTGCTCTTCTCGGAGCACTCCATGGCGTCGCGTACCTCATGTCCAGAGGTCTCTACGAAAACCCGCGGGCAGCGATAACAGGCGTGGTTATCCTCGTAGCCACTGTGTTCATCTGTATCCTGTCACTCTGTGGAATCAGACAACGCCGCTTTGGTATCTTCGTGTGGCTTCAATGGATCGCGTTGGCTGTCGTTTTCGCGGCCGTGATTGTTCACGGAGGTCGCTTCGCAGCAGCTGGTCTACTACCTTGGATCATCGATATTCTGGCCAGTATGAGCCATCGCATTCGACGAAGCGTCCGCCCACCCGAACCCAAGACTCTGCAAGCGAATGCAGCAGCAGATTCGTACGCCAGCATCGCGGAAGTGACGGCCGAGTCCATGGACATCGCTCCCCGTAGCCAACTATCAGTGTGTGAACTACCTGGCAACATCACTCGAATTGAGTTCCCAAAGGTCCAAGCCGATACTGGAGAAGAGTTCGAGTACCTCGCAGGCCAATACGCTCTCATTTGCATCCCGAAGTTATCGCCGAACGAATGGCATCCCTTCTCGATTTCGTCGTCTCCTGATGAAGAGCTGGTGACGTTTCACATCAAAGCGCAAGGCGATTGGACACAAAAGCTGTTGGAAGCTGCATCTACCGCCATCCCATCCAACACAGCGCCGTTTGAAGTGCTGGTGGACGGACCTTACGGTGACATTTCCATCGACATCTATAGTCCAAACGCGTACTCGCATTTCGTCCTGCTCGCCGGCGGGATCGGCGTGACGCCCATGCGCTCCATCGCCAACTGGCTCCACTCCGAGTGCTACGATCGACATCGAAGCCTCATTGAACGCGTGCACTTTGCGTGGTCTGTGAAGGATCGAGCGACAATCGACGCCATTGTCGGGCTCGAGTCGGCGGAGAGAAGCCGTCCACCGAATGAGGAGCCGGAGTTGTCTCCGGTGAATGAAGAAGAAGCCTACTCGCCACGCAACCGGTTTTGCTTCGAGTTCTACGTCACTCAAGATGCTCCCGATGGCGACGAACACTCTGGTCGACATCTTCGCTCTTGTCTTCAGTATGGAGCACGACCAGATATCACGGCCATTCTCCACAATATGGGCAAACAGGCCAAGTTGGGTGACAAAACACACGTGGCGGTGCTGGTTTGTGGGCCGGTGAGTATGGTCAATGAAGTCATCGCTGTGAGTGCGCTGCTTTCCCGACAAATGGGCATCGCGTTCGACGTCCACAACGAGAGTTTTCTGTTTTAGAGCGTCCAGAATCTGTGTATTCAAAACAGAGCGTGCGTGAGATATTTAATTGGGCTACCGGTTGTGCCCCAAAGCCCCAAGACATGGCACCACTATTAGACGTCCAAATTCACAGCCTGCTGCTTCCACAGTTCCGAGTAGAGAACTTCGGGGTTGTGAACGACACTCCAATCCCCGTAAAACCGCTTCCAACTGCGGATTTCATGACGTTCTTCGCTGTCGACGGTCCATTCAATCACGCGAGCTCGCCGTGGGAAGTCGGGCGCTCCATACGCCCGTCCGAAGCCAGTACCTCCTCCATAGCACAACTGCACGCCTTTCACCAAACAGCAGTACTCATTCAGATGGTCGTGACCCACGAACGCAGCCTTCACTTCGTTTATCTCGGATAAAGTCGACAACAAGCGCAGGTTCATCCCTTGGTCGCTCACGTACTCGTTCTTTTCGCCACGACACTCGCCATCAGACGTATAAGCGAACTCGACCAGCGGGATATGGAAGAACATCACAGCAGGCAAGACGGTAGCGGTGCTACGGTGCTTCTCAGATCTCCCAGCCTCCGAGAGCTGTCGATAGTAGTCTATCTGACTCTGCTTGATCCAGTCGTACTCAGAAAACACGTACGGATACTTATCAATGAGCGCATCAGCGCCCGAGTCGAGAAAATACATGCGGAACACAGTGTCCCCCTCGTCTCCCCATCCACCGGCAGTAGGAGCCGTCACGTTTAACATGAAATTGCCGATACCATCCACATTTTCCGGCCCACTTTCAGAGTACGAGTGGCTCTTTTTGGCCAGCATGTCGACGATTTTCTGCCGTGGAAAGTCGCCCTCTTGGTCGTGGTTGCCGAACACCATGGCGTACGGGATGTGGCGCGCCTCGGCTGCTTGAGTGACGGCATCGATGGCTTGTTGGTGCTCCGTTGGACCATAAACCTGCACATTATCCCCCGTAAACGCGATGAAATCGGGTTCCTCCAGGTCCAATAGCTGCTCCACGAAGGCGTAGGTGAGCGCCTCGGAGCAGTTCTTGGCGTTCATTCCCGTCGGGACGCCGTGGCCGCAGCCGATCGTGGAAATGCCCGAGATGTGCAGGTCCGCCAGCTGTAGGATCTTGAATACCAACGTGTCGGCACCTGAGGAACCCCCTGAGCTGTTCCGAGCCTGTAGTGGCGGCTTGGAAGCCGCGGAGAACGTCGCGAAGGCGACGGAGAGCGCCGAACACCACGCCAGCGTTCGCATTTTGTGTTTAGTGCCCAATTCGAAGGAGGGAATACACAAGTACTTATTTGTGTTCGTCTTTGACGCGACTAAGTACGAATAGGCTTCTTGGTGGAGCCTGTAGCCAATGTTGGTACTATCTGGCACTGCGACCGTCTGCATGTGAAGCTCAGGTGTTTACGTGTCCGCACTGCTCGTACAGTGTCGGTGGGAACATGAACGCGGCGCTGAATATCCTGCGCTACGTGTGCGCGGGCTCGTCGCAAGTCTACCACTGGGATTTGCGATCTTTACCGGACTACAGCGGGCGTCAGAGACGCGTGCGGCAGTGTCGTGAACATTCACTGTAGTAGCCACCATTACTTGAGCCTTAATAATAAGCACCAGCATTTGTGAACGTGATCATATGTGGCGCTTCAAGTTGAAGTTGAACCCCACCCCTCAGTTGATGAAATGGCATCTTTAGTGATTGCCTTGCACACGCCATGCACGAAAATCTCAATTATGAAAACACTATTGCCTGGTCGCGTGAACGTATTCGGAAGCAGTTTGCTACGAGGCGCAAGTATAGAGAGCATGCACCCCATAACCCAGAGCATTTCTAGAGTTGAGGCAAGACAAAAGATTGCTCGTCTGGCAACAAACTTGCGCAGCTGGGTAACTGAGAATGCAACACTCTATAATCATATAGGATGCTGCAATGCCACGATATTTTCCCATTCGGCAATTTTATCCATGAATTAGAGGGTCGTGTTCGCAGATTTGACTATCGTTAGCCGTCTCTTTCGGTGAAGCTCAATTGTGGAATAGCTCACGAAGCTGAAACGATCTGATCGGCTTCATTTCCGAAAATTGCAACCCAACGCCACCCCGTTCTCCTCGTCGTTGTGCGCGCGGGACGTATGCGCTTGGAGCTCGGTCGCAATGGGAGTGGCTACGTGTAATGAGCTGCTTTCCGACAGTGCCCGGTCCGGTCGTCATGTCCTGCCACTTTTGGAGGGGAGCGCATGGTCGGAAGATAGCGGCAGATCATGGGACGGCGGCGTCACTCTCCCAGTTGACCGGAATCCAGTGGGAATTTCCGACACGAAAACCAAGAAAATCGGTCGCTGGCTCATACCTCTGTTTTCTCGCTGCTCAACAGTGCGTTGGAGTCTCTCACGCAGCGTATTTTCGGTGTCGCTGCCGCTGCTCACGGCTCATTTCGATCTGAAAGTGGGCGACCTCGTCCTGACACTGCCATCCATAGTGATACTTGCGGGTTCTGCGGCGTTGCGAGCCAATGAACGCGATGTGGCAGGCTCGGGAACCCCACCAACAATCGCGTTGCTGCTCGTATTCGGTTTTGTCGTGCGCAACAACTCTGTGCTGCTTGCGCTAACGGGAATTCCATTCGACCGAGCGCTGTTCTACCACAAGCTCTTCGCGGTTGTTGCAATTTTTTTGGCTGCAATCCATGGCGGCGCATACGTTCTGGCTCGGGCGGACGACGAGCAAGAACGTGACGGTTCCAGCTTGGTTACCGGCTTGGTCGCATTCGCCGCTATGATCATGCTGTTCGCACTTTCCCTCAGCGTCGTCCGCCGTCGATGCTATGAACACTTTGTGCGAATGCACTGGATCCTCTTCATCCTCGTGTTGGTGTGCGCCCTCATTCACGGAGCCGGCTTCGCACTGGTGGGGATTGTGCCGTGGCAGATCGACATGATTTATCGCGTCGTGTACCGCACGCGGATTTATGAACAAGGATCATTGGTGACGATGACCAACGAGCAAAGTAACAGCGCCGAGTCATACGCATCCGTGGTCGAGGTGTTGAAGAAGCCTGTTCGCAGGGGCATTATCGCCAGGGATCAAGTGTCGATCTGTCAGCTTCCTGGTAACATCACGCGCATCCGGTTTCCACGAATTCGAGCAGACACCGGAGAAGAATTCAAGCACAAGCCCGGCCAATACGCTTTTCTGTGCATCCCGGCGTTCTCATCACTGGCGTGGCATCCATTCAGCATCTCCTCGTCTCCTCACGAAGGGTTCGTTACGTTTCACATCAAGGCAGTCGGTGATTGGACCAACGCTCTCTACGAAGCCGCCTCGGAGTCTGTCACAGACAGCGTAGTGCCGTTCGATATCCTGGTGGACGGTCCCTACGGCAGCCTCTCAATCGACATCGAGAGCCCAGCAACCTACTCCCACTACGTGGCTTTGGCTGCAGGCATGGGGGTGACACCGATCCGCTCGATCGTCAATTGGCTGCATAACGAGTGCTACTTTCAGCGAGGCGAAGGCATCCAACGCGTGCACTTTGTGTGGTCTGTCGGCGACTGCGAAACCATCCGGGCATTCTTGAACAAGGAGACGACAGTTGTGGTCGACCACCCCACGAAGCACGCAATGATCTCGTACTTGCCCGGTCTCCTGCGCAGCCCAATGGCGCTGAATGAACCGACCGACACATTCTTCAGCCAGATCCACTTGACGCAAGGTGTTCTGGATGTGGACCAACAGCTTCAGAAGTGCGTCTGGTATGGGTCGCGCCCAGCCACCGTCAAAATCCTGCGTGAGATGGGGGAACACGCCAAGCAAAGCGGGAGATTCCGCGTTGCTGTGTTAGTTTGTGGCCCCCCAGCAATGGTGAAAGACGTCATCACTGCCACGTTGAAGCTATCGGAGGAACTCAAGGTGCAATTTGACGTGCACACGCAACAGTTTGCGCTGTAATTTGCAAAATATGCTAGTAAATGTGTATAATACATGTAACTTGTGGGTGTGCTATCACATGTAAAATACTGCGACGCACAAAATGCATCGTAAACTACGGTAGTTTACGGAAGTTGAAGCGAATCTGGTCTGCTGAACATGTACCCATTTCACATGGCGTCCTTACGAGGTGACCACTATGGCGTTCACACCGAATACTAAGGTTACAACGCTAGGTGCTTGTGGCGAGAAGATTCTGTATATCTCACCAGAAGTGTTAGGTCATTCCGTTTGCATTTTGCAGCTGGATCGGTCGCGAGGAAAGAAAGTCTTGTGGATCTGTCGAATGGCTAGGAATCAGTATGGCACATGTAGCAGTTCAGCTGTGACGGATGAATTGCAAGTTGCCTGTTGGAATGCGCGATACCCACCCGACCGGAAGAAGGAAGTGGAAGTTCTCGGTAGACAAGCGCATAATAACTTTATCACAAGCACCAACTCAGCGCGCTTCGGGGGGCAAGACACATTCAACGAAGAGCTAAGCGTGGCCATGACCACCGTGTCTCCCACAGCCATGCCCCACTACATAGCGATACTGGAAGACTCTCCTGTACTGCACCCCGAGTCCAACCTCCCATGCTGGTCTCCAGAGAAGACTCACCCGAACTTCTGGAGGTGGGCGACTTGCGCTCTTCCGTGGACAAGAGGTCGACTGCGTCATTGCAAGGAAACTATTTACTGCGCTATCTGCGCCCGTCCCCGCATTGGTGGATGATTCTGCGATGGCAATTATCGCGGAATGTGTTGACGTTGGCTTTCCCAGTGATGGCAGGCGATTGGAACGTGACTTTGGGCGACTTAACGATCACGCTCCTATTGACTGCAATTCTCGTCGTAGCCGGAACGCTGTTGGCAATTCAGTTCAACGTGGCGGGCTCCGGCATACCGCCAACTATCGGGCTAGTGTTCGTGTGCATCTGTGCTGTCCGCAATGACTCGTTGCTGCTGTTGTGACGAAGATCCCCCTCCGATACGCGCGCTTCTATCATCGGCTCTTTGCGCTCGCCTCGGTATATATCGCGGGACTTCACGGCTGGGCGCACGTCACCTCCAGACCCCGTGGTGAGATACACTACGCCGACTTCAAGATTATGACCGGCTTGGTCGCATTCGGCGGTCTGCTGGTTGCTTACATCGTCTCCTTCGTCGGCATCAAGCGGCGCTTGCTCGACTTCTTCGCACGCGTCCAGTGGGTTGTGTTGGCTGTGGCTGTGACATTTGCGACGTTCCATGGGGCGTTTCTGGCTGCGATGGGTCTCGTGCCTTGGGTGATTGAGGTCCTCCTCCGCTTGAACCATACTTCCCAGGGCCCGCTTTCGAAGACAACCACCAAGCGCAACGAATCGTGTTCGAGAACTGTCACGATTGAAGTGGATCGAAAGTTCGAGAGCCTCGTCCCTCGCGACAGATTGTCGATAAGCCGCCTGCCGGGCAATATCCTGCTCATCGAGTTTTCACGTGTTCGAGTCGACACAGGCGAGACCTTCGACTACAACGCCGGCCAGTACACTCTTCTTTGCATCCCGATGATATCGTCTCTGGAGTGGCACCCCTTCACAATGTCGTCGTCGCCGGATGAAGACCTGGTCACATTTCACATCAAAGTATTAGGCCAAGTCTGGAGGACAAGGCGCCCTGTGACCTCCTGGTCGATGGTCCGTATGGAGGCATTTCGCCTTAGGAGATGCCTACTTTACCTACAGATGCCAATCTTATGGCCAAGGTAGAGGATCTCTTGGGCCTATAACACCCGCCCGGATTGCTCCAGGCAGGCAGGACTCCGCGACGAAGGCTTCGCCG
>MBAC02006539.1:0-10027 GCA_001712635.2 Nothophytophthora sp. Chile5
GCTGCGAATGGCCACTTGAGTGTGGTGCGATTTCTCCACGAAAACCGGCACGAGGGGTGCACAGAGACTGCAATGCACCGTGCTGCTGTCGATGGCTGTCTCGAAACTGTGGCGTATCTCCATGACAATCGCAGCGAAGGATGCACCGGTGCGACTATGGACATCGCGGCATCGCGCGGTCTATTGGAGATTGTCAAGTTTCTACATGAGAATCGAGCGGAGGGGTGCACCGCAGGAGCTATGGATCATGCTGCGGGCAGGGGCTGCCTCGAAGTTGTCAAGTTTCTCCATCAAAATCGAACGGAGGGTTGCACTACGCGAGCAATGGATATGGCTTGCAATGCCGGACATGTTGAGGTGGTGCGTTGGCTCCACAAGAACCGAAACGAGGGCTGCAGTGCTACAGGAATCAAAGACGCCATCTCCAGCGGAAACTTCGCAATCGTGCTGTTTCTCCATGCCCAACGCCCGGAAGAGTTTCGATTGTCTTCGGAGTGTTTGATCTCCGCTTGTCGATTGGAAATCATGCAATGGCTGCTTGAGCACTGCGTTCTTCAGCTTAATGGCTGCACATTTATTGCCGACCGCTCGAACTGGTACATGAACGAGTGGCTTCGGCGGAAAGGCTTTCGATTCGCCAGCCAGACGGTCGCTTCTCTCTGCTGGAAATGGCAGACTCCGATCAATGAAGAAGCTGCTGGCGTCTAAGCGCTGGCTAAATGCGCGAAAGGGTTTATCGCTAGTACAGAAGCTCCATTGTCCTTCTACACCGAGATAAAGATATGAATGGATGGGACTTCGAAATGAGCGGGTAGTGCTGTCATTGCTATCCTCGTTTCAGTACTTTCCAATTGGAAAGAGGTGTCGCTTACAGGTGGATGGCCGAGCGGAAGATCATCGTCATGAATACCGCCACCAGGGCCGAGAAGGGCAGCGTGATGACCCAGCTGATCACGATCTGGCCCATCATGGGGAAGGACACGCGGCGCCAACCGATGGACACCAGGCTCACGAACAGCACGGACCCGACCTGGCAATGGGTAGTCGACACCGGCAGCTTCAGCAGAGTGGCGATCACCACCGTCACCGTCGACGAGCACTCCATGGCGAAACCGCGGTGCATGTCCATGACGGAGATCCGCTTGCCGATCGTCTCCATGACGCGGTGGCCCTGGATCATGATGCCGATGCACACGAAGCAGCCAGCAATGGCCATGATCCACACCGGAGTCTCCTTGCTCTTACACGAGTCGAGGCCGTTGTCGTACACGTTGTAGACAGCGCTCACGGGACCCGTCGAGTTGGCCGTGTCGTTGGCGCCGTGAGCGAAGGACTCGAGCGTGGCCACCATCACGATCAGGTAGCGGAACACGAACATGGCGTCCTTCTGATCCGTCGTCAGGTGGCTGTGCTCCTCCAGGAACCGCGCCTCCGACTCGCTCACAATGCTGGCGGACGTCAGGCGCCCTGCGATCTCTCCACCGTCCGGCTTCTCGTCGTTCGGGGTCTGCATCAGCGAGCGCTGGCCATGCTCGCCATTCTCTACTTCAAGAGTGTCAGCCCCGAAGATCTCGTCGCCAGTCACAGACGGCAGACGCTTCTTCACGAACGGCACGAGGAAGAAATGGACCAGCACCATGCACAGCACCATTGTACCGACACTAATGATCGCCATGTAGCCCTTGCTCATCTTCTTGGTCGCCGTGGACTTGAGCAGAATCATGAAGATCACCATGAACGTGCACAGTCCGTACAAAATCGGCAGTGCCAGAATGGCGTTACGGGACGGGTTCTTGGAGCCCATGATGGTGTAGTGGGTGCTGAGGTAGATCATGACCCCAATGACGCCCGACAGCACTGGGGAGATCACCCAGGACGCGACGATGCCCGACAGACCGCCGTTGAACTTCCAGCTGAGACAGCTGCCGCCCACACCGTAGATGGTCACGCCAATGACGCCACCAATGATGGCGTGTGTCGTGCTGACTGGCATGGCGGTGAACGTTGCAATCAATAGGAACAGAGCGGCACCGATCAGTGCTGCAAACATGCCCAGAGCGTAGACGTCCATCTGGCTGTTGCAGTAGCCGCAGGCCCAGCAATCCGCCGTCGTGATCTTGGACACCCCCGTTTGAATGGTGCTGGAGACACCGTAGCCCAACGTCACGGCGCCCAGCCAATTGGCAATGCCACCCAAGATACAAGCCCACTTGTTGCTGATGGCCTTGGAGCCGACGCACGTGCCGAAGGCGTTGGCGACGTCGTTGGCGCCGATGTAGAAGGACATGACGGCCATGATGCAGAAGGCCATGACCAGCAACCATTCGGAGCCCTGGACGCTCTGGTACGTTTGGACGTAGTCGGCGCAGGTCGCACCCGCTTTGGCGAAATCGCAGTCGACGATGCCAGTCGCACAGGTCACAACGTCCGCCATGGTGAAGTTCTTGTTCTTGTTCTTGTTTCAGGTGGTGCTTGATGTGAGTTGCCGATGACGAGTTGAGGAATGAGGAGCTCTGAGACCAACTCGCCAAAGTGGAAGGAGCCCATGGAGAGGGAGGCTCTTGGTGCGCTCTCAACGGTGGGGGATCCCAGAGTTTCAGCATGCATGTGCATATGTAGATGCCAACATGGGCGGCGCTGCATCGTAAGGTTTCTTATGATTCGGCGCCTCATGAGGAGGTACGTCAGCAGGTTGCACGAAAGAGAGGAATCTTGGACCAAATGACCTTTCTGGACACACGACTGTGTGGTAAGGTCAAAGATGGATAACAATATATATTGTATATTTGATTCAAATACATGCACACGTATCAGTCAGTACACCTTGGCATTTTGAATGACGAGCCAGCCAACGAGCATATTCTATTTCAATGGAATATGCTCGTCACCTGGAAAATGCATTTATAGATACATTTTCCAGGTGCGTGTGAGCCCAGATCGGAAAAGGAAAGAACGCGCATCTATCGGCGGGCTTTCAGCCAGTCTGAACGGCCTTCTTGATCTCTCCTACGTCAGCCGCTATGGTATTTTGAAGGTCGAAGAACTCGTATTGAAGATAACCAGGCGAAACATGGAAATATTAGTGCAATATGCATAATGCAACAACTGCACAATATTATTGTCGAGCTGTTGGTCTCACATGTCAAATAATGCTGCATTCCAAATTATTCGGACTGGTCCTAAATCAGCGAGTTGCAAAAACCGCCACATACAAAATGCACGTATGGTTGAAGTTGCCAATTTGAAGTATTAACGCAAGGAACGGATATAATACCAAAGTCGCCAACGAACCGCCGAAAATCATCTCACGTTAATTCCGCCTCTTTCTGCGGGGAGATTCGACTCGTGAAACGTGAATCAATTTTGCTACAGCGCCAAGACAGCGAATCCTTCGCCAGCTCTGTACAATTATGGCTTCGTAGGCCTGTCTATGTCGTCGATTAAATGAGGCGATGCGTTCTATTAATCTCCATGACCTTTTCCTAACGGGGTCACATAGAACAATGCGCAGAGAAATTGCTACCAGATATTCTATCGCTATAATCGAACTTGGTTCGGGTAAGCTTTTGTCTTTAGGGAATGGCAAAAAAACTAAAATAATGACTGAATTGATCTCCTTGGTTGCCAGCAGTTTCACCTTGCACGTAAAATACCTGTAAACTAATATGACTAATGTAAATCCATACAAATGCTGCAAGCTATTCAGCAGTCCCGTTGGGGAATCTTCATGTTTTGATAATCGAAACAGTCCGTTTGGGACTTTGTTCAAAGGAGGAGATCCTATCAACCGCTTGTCCCTGGTGCGTGAGCAGGTCTCATTCGACAATCTTGCCGAGACACCCCGCCACCAGCAGGGAAGCATAATGCCCGCAAAGGGCAAAGCTAGCGATGCGAAAGCGTCCGCATAGAAGATGGCTGCAAAGCCAAAGTCTTCGTTGGCTAAGACCAAAGCCAAACCAGACACCATCAAGTGCCGACGCGCAATGCACTGAAGCACTACAGGCTCCCGCTTCCACTCTGGAAGACAGGGAGCCAAATCCTTGAAAGGATATGAAGCCTGTGGCTGCTAAAACCGCCAGCGCCAAAGCGCAAGGTGCACTTGCACATTTGACTGTCGTCTCCGCACCGGAGGACGAGCAGTCTAAGTCTGCGCCAAAGACTTGTGAGAAGGATTTTGTGATCGATCTTGGTATGACCATGGACCCTGAGTTTCTCCCGAGTCTCACGACACGACCAGTCGTAGTCAGGCGTCCGCATCGGACCCCGAGCGCTCTCTATGAGCTAACTCTGACGACGAGGACAAGAGGTATGTCGATGCTTATCTAAGCAGTAGCAGCGCGGAAGCGAGTTTGCCACCTCCTGTGAAGCGGGACCTCACCTTCAAGGAAGAGAAGGAACGCACGGCTAAATCAAAAGCCGGTTTGTACCATGTCAAGGCGACAGCCAAGGCTACGGAACGTGCCGCTCTGCGTGCTGCCAAGAAGCATGCTGCTTCTTTGTCTTCACCCAAGGAGACCGAGGCGCATCGCAAGGTGCGCCATGAGCCTGGCATGCACCACGAGCTCTTCCATGAAAGTGAACACTCGTATGAAGAGAAATATGACGGTAGCCCGAGGGAGGAGGGCGAGGTCCCCCAGCCTCCCCAGCAGAAGGGCATTACCAACCCCCTAGACGAACATCAGGAAACTACCTGCCTGTTCTTCAATCTCATTTCGTTGAGATGCGGGCGCCCGCACCTGGGCACCCTGTACAGTACCCGGACGGGTATTATACGCCTGTCCAAGACTCGGGGGGGGGGGGGGGGGGGGGGTCAATGATTGGTCAGTTTGGACAACCCGCGACCGTACCCGTCGCAACGCCTTTCCTCGGGGAGGCTGGGCGACCTCGCCCTCCCTCCTCGGGTAAGGTGAAACTACCGGCGACTAAGGAAATCAAGTCAGTCATTATTTTAGATTTTAGCCACACAAGCTCGTTCCCTTAGGACATGAACTTACCCGAACCAAGTTCGGTTGTAGCAACAGAATATCGGTTAGCACTTTCTCTGTGTATTGTGCTGTGTGGCCCGGTCATAGCGACGATGGCGATGACAAAGCTGGCTCGCTGGAGGAAATGGATATCCACGTGCTGGACGAGGCCGAGGCTATGCCATCTGCCGAGGGCAATGGTGAGTCCGGTAACGATGGTGGCGACATTTAGTTAGAGCTACCCGAGGAGTCACTGGAAATGGATGAAGCTGCTCGCGGTGACAAGATTGAAACCAAGCTGCTGGGCGGAATCTATGACCGCGATAGTTGTGACGTGTTCATGACCGACTTTTCGAGGCGCTGACACTCGTTGGAGAACTTCCTGGATGCGTTCCAGACCTTATGCACGGATACCTTCCAGTGGTTTCCTATTCGAAGCTCCACGAAGGTTTCTCAACAAACGAGCAGATCAAGAAGAGAGCCAAGAACGCCACGGGTGTCATTCCATCATCGTGGGTGCACTATTGGAGGACGTACGTCTGCACAAACGGCGAGAAGTACGTGCCGCGTGGCAAAGACATGCGCAAGCACATGTTGACGCGGAAGACGGAGCGCAGCGCGAAGATGAATTGCACGGTGAGCTGGGGTGGGAACGACGTCGACCGTTACCTGCCCGTGCTATCCAAGGGCGTCCGCAGCCACACCACGACGAAAAACCTGTGGATCGAGTACGCAGAAAATCGGAAGATCCGAGATCCAGCCATTATGGGCCGCGTGCAGAGACGAATGCGTCGGGAAGTCACGCGAATGGGATCCTGGCGGTGACTGGTACGTGCATGTGCGATGTGCCTGCGTGTTGTGCTTCTTGTGGTCGATCGGTATGTGTGTGGTTGTTGAGTGGTGGGTGACTGGTGTGCATTTGGTATGTATTTGACGGCTAAGTGGTGTGCATGTGGTGCTGAAATGGTATATGAGTGGTGGCTGCGGCGTGCACTTCCGGTGGCTGAGTGGTGTGCTTACGTGTGTCTAACCACCAGGCAACTCTCGCTATTCCTGACCAGGCAAACCATGCAAGCTTCGCAATGTCCACAACCTCATTCAGGCGTTGAAGCGAGAGGGACGCAACGGCCGTTCGAGTGCAGAGAGGACTGAAAGCTTGCTGCGTGAGTTTTGTACGAGAGATGAGGGGAACTCCGTCGAAATTGTGGCCAATGGTGCAACCAATGTGACGCAGGTGGTGACATTCCAATCGGCGAGGGTGAAGCGACCGTTCATATCGTTCCCAGATGTGATCTCCCCGATTGAAGTAACATTTGAAGACAAAACACTGGTACCTGCCCCAACCCAAACGACAACACCCCGATCCAATACTAATACGGTTTTTGGGACACTGTGCCAGCCCCAAACATGGAGGATAAACCAGACACTGTTGTACCAGCTACTGAATCGGTGTCAATCACTACAGAATCAGTGGCAGCACCGCAAGGTTTGGCTGCTGTGACCGCATTCTTCTTTGCGTCGTCTCCACGCAGGTAAGGGTCAACCAGAATGGGCCTACCAAGTCAAAACCGCGGGAAGAATCTGCGCTTGGCACGCGATCTGGCACGACAGAATCGTCAGGAGAGAGTTCATCGAGCGGTGGATGTGAAAGACGTGGAAGATGTGCTCGGTGGCCCCTGCAGCATGAATAACGCGAAGGATATGCTGGCCAAAGTCAGCCCACCTGTCGTTTCTCCAACTCGGGCTCTGGATGTGAAAAACTTCAACATCAGACAGCAGTTGCCCCAGTTTAAAGCCATGCTCTCGCTTGACAAGGCGCAAGGTGCAAGGTGCAAGGTGCAAGGTGCAATCCGACCTATCTGCGACAAGAATTCTGCCCTGGATCTACTTGCGTATTGGCCAGACTTTGTTTACGCCAGGTTAGAGCACCTTGAGCTCATGGGGTGCATCATCAACGCCAAGAACTAACTGTGCGATGCAGCTCTCACTCTCGTTTGGATTGGTTAGGTCGAGTGGAACGAGAATGATGTCCGCATTCTCTTCGACGACGCGCGCTGGTTGACAATGGTACGTGTTTTTGGTGCAATATTTGCTACACCAGAAAATAGCCATAATGATGCGGAATGCTTTTCATGCGTCGCTAACATGCGCTGTGGTTGTGCTTATGAATGCAAGCCGATAACAAGGACGTCATCATGGACATGAACCTCGCCACAACGCCAGTTTCCGCGAACGCGACACCCAGTTCATTGCTACTGCACTTGCGAGATCGACTATGGCTGAATACTACGTGTATGGTGGCTGGAATGCAGTTTATGAAGGTAGTATACGTCAGATCGAAAGCTGGCATCGTCAATCCACCATACCACGCCTTTTCCAGCTTAGAGAAAAAGCGAGAGGTGGCCACAGGCTATGGTGCAGCGGAACCTGACAACGAATGCGTCATTGACGTGCTGAACATCAGCGAAGTGCACTGGGTGGCGTTTCATCCACTCAAGTGTGCAAGTCCATCGACTAGCAGCAGTCGTCCATCACGCTCATCACGCTGAAGAAGAGCATTCAGTTCACCCTCGAGCCAATTATGAGTATGCAGAACGAAATCGAGTATGAGGAGGTACGGTGGTGCAACCAGCAGGACGCAAATTCCTGTGGTGCGTGGTGTCTCGTGGTCCTTCAACTACAGCTGTCCAAGAGCAAATGGGATGATTCCCTATAAATGTTCCTGTCTATCTTGAGAATGTGGTTCCTCAACAAGTGCGCCAACCTCCTTCGCCATGTGACGATCGATGACGATGACGAATGAACGCGAGTTGCTGGAGTCCTGCACCGCGTGAAGCTTGGTTGTCGAAGTTGAGGTCATCTACGAGTGTAGTATTCGGTGCACCGCGTGGAAACCTGCAATGATCACGACGCATATGTTGGTTTCTACATTCCTCCTGAATTTTCCGTGAAAACGACACTTTAACGTTCATACATGTCTTCTTTGCTTCACCCATGGTTTAGCGTTGCGGTGCACATGGCTACCATTGCCCAGTTAGGTGCGACTCACATGACTCACTCACATTCAGTTCTAGAGGCGTGCCTTTTCGATCTGTTTTGATTCATTTTTACAGTTACTTTTCATTCGCCGGAAAATTAACACTCATGATACCGGAAAATGTGCTGTGAAAAAAAACGTACAAGTGCTCAAATTGTCTGCATTTAGAGAACTCAACAACATGAAGATTTCCAAGGTCAGTCGCTTCGTAATCTACACCGATTATTGTGCTTTTCACGCATTGTGCCACTGTAAAAGTGTCGTTAACTTTATAATTGAACTTTGGTAATCTTTGGTTAATCTTCGAAAATTGAAACGGCAGTTGCAAGTAATTTTAGAACGGGATAAGTTATTTTCGTTCGTCTTCTGGGACCAGTCATCTGTATTCTTGTCCGGTCGTTTGTCTCCCCTCACACTTCCAACAGCAACCAAAGAACACAACGAGCAGGTAAACGGTGCTAGCTGCTTGAAGGATGTCGCTGTCTGCAGCGCACTGCGCATTAATGTTCCTGTCATCCTGTGTTGTGCTATAGATTGCCTTCGATCAATATCCTGCTCTCTCAGCCTCGTGTTCCTTCCTGGGTTGGGCGTGCTGCCGTCTGAATCGAAGGAAACAGGTACAACGAAATGAGGACACAGCTTGGTACTAGGGGCGATTGACAGCAGTCACTGCTCACAATTTGTGCTGTATTGTTTGATTTATTCGCTGTAATAGTAGTCTCAGCTCACGCAGGATCCTCCTATTGCTGTATCTGCGACCTTGGTGCGATCTATAGGAAGAGAAGACAGAGCGATGGAGCTCCCGGGCGCTTTTTACGTCACGCTGACGATAAAAGTCGGTGCTTCGCGCGCCAGCAGTCGGACGACCTATCGCGTCGTCACTGATCTCCAGCTCGTGCTGAGTGAGGGCTACACAGTGTTCCATGAAAAGATCAAGCGGATTTTCGCAGGCAACCAGGAGGTGGAATGGGTGGACAGCCAGCATATTATGCTAAAGCCGACGAGCAATTCGACACAGGCGCAGTACGAAATGCTGCTAAGTGACGACGTGTCACTGCGTCAACAGCTCACTCGCTTATGGGGTCTCGCGGCCAGGCGCAAATCAGGGTAATACTTTTCATGTAAGGGATTTTGATTCTGGCGGTTTTTTCATTGTTTTATGATTGTTATTTTGACTGCAGACAAGGAGCGTTTAAGTTGGAGCTCTACATTTACGTAAGTCGCGTGAGCACAAACCCATCACTTCGCCGCGCGACCCCAGCTCGTGTTGCCATTGCCGCATCTCAAATTAATGCGCACATATCAAGCTCCGGCAGCACGGAACAGTACGGCCCAGCGTCGCAAGCTTACTGGGCTATCACGCAAGCCCGGCAGCCTGAAAATGCGCCTTTAGTGGAGCCAACAGGTTCTGCATTCGTGCAGCTTCGCCATATAGACCAACAGCAGCACATTATCGACAGCCGGACGGAGGCAGCTAGCGTGGACGCGGAGTACGCTACAGTACGGTGCCGCCTCAACGGAGGGTTGGTGCCGTTGGACTTGCACGTCGGTGACCTGCGTGCAGTCCTCGAATTACCTCCGTACCCATTGCGCCCGCCCTTTCGGGAACCAATCGAAGTGCAGCCACCTAATCAGAATATGGAGGATGTGGATCATTGTGAGGATTAGAACGTGTCAGGGGCTGCAATAAGAAATAGAACAACAACATGGGGACTTGTATCAGCGAAAAAATGTTTGTCTATTCAGCGATTGAATATCGTAGCCGCAATGTTGGTAAAGACTGTGCCCAACATTTTCGTGTCCTTCTGTACATTTAGCAAGTGCCACGCTGATCGTTCGTTTGGGGTCGTGACGAAAAGCAATCGCCGCGTGCCGATTGATCCAGCGCTTCAACAAAGAAAAACCTACCTCAATAGGATTGAGCTGAGGTGAGTACGGCGGTAGGAAAAACAGTAGGCTGCCTCGTGAATGGACTAATTCTTCCAGTTCGCGGTACATGTGGATCTTGGCATTGTCTAATACGACG
>MBAC02006543.1:0-38077 GCA_001712635.2 Nothophytophthora sp. Chile5
GGGGTTCGTGGGCGCCAGGTCGCGCAGGATCACCGGCATGCGGTCGGGCCAGACCTTCTGCCAGTTCACATCGTACATTTCGGACTTCTTGTCCCCCATCTTGAATCGCGTGCTGCCTTGGGTTGCGTAGGCGTGGACGTAATGCGGCTGGGTCTTCCTGCTTCCTTTCCTACTGCTTGATTTCGCGGTCGGTAACTCTTCCTCCTTCGGCAACGAACAGATCTGGCGGAAGGGAGTCTCGGCGCCGGCGGTTGTCCACCCAACGTTGAATAGAAGACCATCACTCTGGATGCGACGAGAGAGAAGGCGTCGGTCCCGAAGATCCCGAAGATAAGGCACCACGCAGCCTTGCGAGGTTTTACCACGTCAAGGCTCGCTTGCTGGACCAATTCACAGAACCAGGTGATTTGCTGACATCAGATCGGGCGTGGACCACACGAATCTCGCGACCCTGCATGCTTGGTGGACGGTATGCATGCACACATTCACGCCAAGAGCTCACTGCGTCCCATGGTAAGCGGCGGGCCTTCGCTCTTCTCCTGCGCGTGCGGGTCTAACACGCGTGCTATGTGTGTGTTCTCCAGAATCGGCTCCGTATTCTGGGCAGCTCCTCGTCGGCGGCGCGCAATGCGCTGGCGCTGGCTACGGCGGGCGCGGTCGGACTGCTGAGCGGCGGCTTGTCCTCCCGCCCAGAGTCTTTTGCCGCTCAGATGGAGGTAGAAGACGACAAGGTGACGAAGCACAAGGACAACACGTGGTACCCGAACACCACCACCAAGCACTGGCACTTCTACAAGGGCAAGATGAACCCCAGCGCGGCCAAGTCCATGAAGCTCTTCAAGTGCGCCGAGACGCCGATCGCGGACGAGATTGCGCGTTACCTGGGCGTTGAGCTCAACGACATGGATGGTAAGGGTGGATTGAGAGATGCATGGCTGCCTGGTGATGCCTAAGCAACCGCGAACGAGTGGGACATGACCATTGTGTGTGGACTTCGTGCTGCGTTCCTTTGTCTTAGTGAAGAAATTCAATGACGGCGAGACGAGCATCGTGGTGAATGAGAACGTGCGCGGTGCGCGCGTGTACATCGTCAGCTCGACCACGACCGTTGATCGGTACGCTGCCTGCCGTTTGGTGCGAACGACTAGTGAGCTTATGGCGGGAGCTAATGATGTTGCCCTCGTTTCTTCTTGTTTTTCAGTGTGATGGAGCTCCTGCTCTCGATCTCGGCCATGCGCCGCGCCTCCGCCAAGAGCATCACGGCCGTCATCCCGTTTTACGGCTACGCTCGGCAGGATCGAATGCACAAGGGTCGCGAGCCGATCGCTGCTGCGGTGAGTAATGCTATCGATAACGTGGCGATCAACGTACAGCTGCCTAACAACGATGCGCTTCTTTGTGTAAGTAGGACATTGCTCGCATGCTGGAAGTCATGGGCGTGGACCACGTTGTGACGGTGGATCTCCACAGCGCGCAGATCGAGGGCTTTTTCAAGCCGGAGATCCCGGTACGGCGACGCTTGTTGTTTCCTTTCGACCTGATGCATAGAAGCCTTACTCACTTCCGTGCATGTCTTTGTTGGTGGTGATGAATGCAGGTGGACAACCTCCAGGCTTTCCCTGTGGGCGCCGTGTACTTTTCGGAGCAGAGTCTGGGCGATCCGATCGTGGTGGCGCCGCACTCGTCGGCCGTGAATCGCGCAGCACTGTTCCGCGACATCCTCTCGAAGACGATCGACGAGTTCGTGCCACTGGCGTTCGTCATCCGCAAGCACCAGATCACCAAGAACCAGCCTGGCGAGCTGGTGGGTGACGTGGCGGGCAAGGACTGCATCGTCGTGGACAACCTCGTGGACACGGGCTCCACGCTGGTCAAGACTGCCAAGGTGCTCAAGGGCAACGGCGCCAAGACCGTGTCGGCCTTTTGTGTGCACTCGCGGTACTCCTCGCAGGTAGGCAGGCGTTCTGGCTCATTGTTTCCTCCCGGATTGGGTGCATGGCACCCAACGCTTGCGACTCCGTTGCTAAAACGCTGTGTGTGGTGCTGTATCCGAGTAGGCCCTGCAAACTCTCCAGGACTGTGAGGAGCTGGATCTGCTGGTGACCACCAACACCATCCCCGTGAACCTGGAGGCCCGCGAGGCCTCGCCCAAGATCGTGACGCTGTCAGTGGCGCCGTTCATCGCGGAGGTCATCTCGTGCATCCACACGAAGAGCTCCATCATTCAGGTCTCCAAGACCAAGTAGAGCGGCGCGGACTCCCATGCGCGCCCCCTGCGCTCTCTGCGCGCGGAGATCCATGCGCTCCAGTCTCCCTGGAGCAATCTTTGGAGGTTGCTCCTCGCGTTGAAGTCTTTCTATTGGTTAAAACTGGGAATACAACGTTGTTTCATCCAATCACACGAAGCAAACGCCGATTTCTCATTTCCGCTCGCAAATTGCAACGAAGGAAAAGAAGCGAAGCTGCTGCGATCACCTTCTTGGCCGCTCCTTGACCGATTGCTCCGTTCGCCCCGATAGACAGGATGATGGCGGAAGACAAGAAGCCGCAGGAGGAGCTGGAGTTCATCACGGTCGAACCGGAGCCGACGAGCGCCGGCGCCGCGTCAACCAAGGCCCCCAATGTGAAGGCGCCCGACAGTGGGAAATCCAGCGACACAGAGGCGCTGTAAGTGCTGCGATTGCATCTGCTATGACTCACGCGGTGGTACTGATGTGTATATACGCCTGTACATGTGGCGGCTGCTCGCGTTCTCAGCTTGACGTCCATGCGGAAGGCTGTGACGGCCGCCAAGCACCCCGTCGCCGCGTTTTTCCACCTCTTTTTCAAGGTAATCGACGCAGATGTGATCACAGTACCAAGCAGCGCGAGTCATGTGAGCTGTTTGGGGTTGCAACTGACGTTTTCGATATTCGTGTGTGCATCCGCAGGGTCTGGCGCTGGCGATGTACTTGTTCGGGGGCATCTTCATCAGCAGCTACGTGTTCATCTTTGTGGTGTGCATCCTGCTCTTGGCCTTCGACTTCTGGACCGTCAAGGTACGCGTTCAAGTGCATGGAAGCGCGATTCGCCCATCAGACTACTCACTGATTGCTACTCGCTGTTGCAGAACGTGACAGGGCGGTTGCTCGTGGGGCTGCGGTGGTGGAACCGCATCAACGAGGATGGCACGAGCGAGTGGGTGTTCGAGTCCCACGAAGACATGACGGAGATCGACCCGCTGGACTCGCGCGTGTTCTGGACCGGTCTGTACGGCTCGCCAGCGCTCTGGATGCTGCTGCTCATTGTGGCTGTGCTCAAGTTCAACGTCCAGTGGGCGCTCATTGTGCTGGTGGCCGTGGCGCTCAGCGGCGCCAACATCATCGGCTACACCCGATGCAAGAAGGACGCGAAGCAAAAGATGCAGTCGCTCATGTCGCAGGGGGCGCTGGGCGCCTTCAGCTCGTCCGCCGGCTCGTCGCTCATGTCCACAATCGGCGGCCTGGCGCTCAGTGGTGGAGGCGGAGCGGTGAAGAAGGCCACCACCTCGGAGGTCACTGTCTAGATTCCCACAACCGCGTACGGGGATGCGGCTGTCATGCCTTCGTTCACAAAAGAAGGGAGCTAGGACAGCTTGTACACCACCACAATCAAAGAAATGCGGGCGACTTTACTGCTTCAGTAGCGAATCGTATGTGGAGTTCCCACCACACCACAAGTACTGGGAAAATGGAAAAGAGAAAGAGATCGACAGGTGCTTGTGCGTGCTACGCCCCTACGTCATGAGCAATCGCGCGATCCATCGCTCAGCGTTGCACTTGGCGTCGCTTACCACCACCTCACTGGGTTGCTTGCTCACGGACGCGTTTAACTGCTGGTGGGAGCCGCGATCAGATCCTTCATCTCACCGTTCAGCTGCGAGTAAAACTTGTGGTACTCGAAGATGTCGCCCTTGCCGCGACGCACCTCCACGAGGTGGAGGCTATCCGCGAGCATGTAGATCTGGATTACCACACCCACAGCGCCCTTGGGAGTCTGCAGCACAGCCTTCACCTTCGAGGCGTTCTCCACCGTGATCTCGCAGTTGAGGCTCTCCAAGTGGGCGGTCAGACGCGTCATAATGCTCGTCGCCGGGATGGTCGACGTGAACTGCGTCGACCGCTTCACACGCTTCTCGTCGTTGCTCTGGAACATGCGGTTCAGCGCCATGCCGCCGCACATGTTGATCAGGTCGAACGCGTTCATCACCTTGAGGCCGCCGTCGTGCTTGTCCTTCTTGGCCGAGTTGATCTCGTCTTGGTGTTCCAGGATGGCCGCATCCAGATCTGCCTGGCTTGGCTTGAGCGTCATGCGCTCCGTTGCGCCCGGCGCCTGCCCGGCCTCCGATTCGGCTGCGGCTGCACCATCGCCTCCAGCGGCCGGAGCGACCTGCTCGTCCGCGCCGTTGGGGTTCACAAACCACTCGTCGCACATGATCTGCTTGAGCGAGATGCGAGTCTCCGGGTCAGGGATCAGGATGCGGTTCAGAAGCGCTTTGACGCGCGGCGTGAACCAGCTCGGGTACGAGAACTCGGCCTTCTGGATCTTGCGGAACAGCGCCGACATCGTGGGCTCATCGAACGGCAGGAACCCGGCCAGCAGCACGTAAAGGATCACACCCATGGACCACACGTCCGCCGCGCGCCCGTCGTAGCCCTTGTCGGCGAGGACTTCGGGCGCCACGTAGTTCGGGGTGCCGCACGTCGTGTGCAGCAGCGACGCGCGAGAGCTCTCGGGTCCGTCCGGGCCGCCGCCTTCGTACAGCGCCGAGAGGCCAAAGTCCGAGATCTTCAGGTCTCCATTCTCATCGAGGAGCAGGTTCTCTGATAAGTGGAGAGGTTCAACGCACACAAAACAGTTAGGCGGATTCAATCAACCACCAGCAGGAGAAACAGCGAGACAAACCAGGCTTGAGGTCGCGGTGGCACACGCCGTTCTCGTGGCAGTACTGCACGCCATCCACGAGCTGACGGAAGTAAAAGCGCGCCGTTTCTTCGCTGAACCTGCTCGCATCACAACCGCAAGACATTCGCCATGATTCCCACCCACAAACTACATTAGCGCCAACACTCAGCGATCACAGACACGCTAGGCTGTTGCATTACGTGCCTTCCTTCGCTGACGATCTTGTCGAAGAGCTCGCCACCTGTAATGAGCTCCAGCACGATGAAGATCTAGATGAAACAGCGGCCGATAGTCAGTTACGCCAACCGCATCGTTCAAACACAGCATCCACCCAGCAGCCTAACGAACCTTCGTGCGACTGGCCAGCACCTCCCGAAGCACCACCACGTGCTTGTGGCGCACCATCTTCATGATGGAGATCTCCTTCTTGATCTGCGCGCCCATGTTCTGCTTCTGGATCTTCTCCTTGTCCAGAACCTTGATGGCCACGCGCTCATCCGTCTCCGTGTTCACGGCATACTTGACTCTGTGAACGGCGACAGCAGCCGCAAACCAAACGTTAGATATCCCGCACGAAACACTAGCCAATCGGCTCTCCTAGCCACGGCAGTAACCCACAACGCGGCCACGTACTTTCCGAACGTGCCCTCGCCCAAGGTCTTCCCGATCTCGTACTTCCCTGCATATCGCAGCAGTCAATGCGACAAACGCGTAAGATCCAAGGCCACGTAACGCGGGGACGAAGATCCCTCTCGTCCGTCGGCAGACAAGCAGAAGGAGGGGCCGGGCGCCACCAGAGCCGCACACGCGACCTGGAACGTACCGACTTTCTTGACCATCGCTCGCTCTTGTTGTTGCCTCGGAGGCGGTTTCTTCTTCCGTCGGTCGCTTGCTCCCCCCTTCGGAGCTCGGCGTTTGCGAGCTTTTCGGCCGGATTCTTTTGAGGTTCGTTCCAGCGCTTCGTTTCATGGCATTTCCGCCGTTAAGAACGCTATTTAACAGGCTGGGCATCAAATGGCGCGTCAAAAGGGTGATGGGGTTTTCTTCCTTGCCGTTCGATCCGCTTCTCACTGGCCGAAAAGATCTGGAATCGCGTTTGAACCCTCGTGTGATTGGCTGAAAGGGCTGTTTACGGGTTCCACGATAGAATACCGGTAAGTGCACCGGTAGATTAGTACTCCAGGCGCTGCTAAAACGTCTCAGGGAAACCCTTTGCCACGCACGTCCATCATTCCTCATTTCCCGCATTTTATCCATAATGGAGATGCCGGAGCTCGAGCCGCTCGACGGCGACGCCGTGCCTGCCCTTGAAGTCGATAACACCTCCGCGGGAGAAGCGCTGCCTTTGATCCCCGTCACCATCCTTTCCGGCTTCCTGGGCGCGGGCAAGACGACGCTGCTCAAGTACATCCTTACGGCGCAGCACGGCAAGCGCATCGCCGTGATCGAGAACGAGTTCGGCGAGGAGATCGGCGTGGAGAGTCTGGTGGCCAAGGACGGCGGCGACGGCGAGGTATTCGACGATTTCTACGAGCTCAGCAATGGCTGCGTGTGCTGCTCGGTGCGGGATGACCTGGTGAACACGCTGGAGAAGTTGCTCGAGCGCCGCGATCGCTTCGACTACATCTTGGTGGAAACCACGGGCATGGCGGACCCGGGCAAGGTGGCCTCCATCTTTTGGGTGGACGCCGAGCTCGAAGGACGCATTTACCTGGACGGCATCGTGACACTCGTGGATGCGCCGCGTCTGGACTTTCACTTGGGCCACCCAGACACGCAGCGCGAAGCGGCAGCTCAGTTGGCGTACGCGGACCGCATCCTGCTGAACAAGGGCGATCTGGTGCCGGACAAGGCCGACCGCGCCACGATCGAGCAGCGCGTGTCTTCCGTGAACGGCATGGCGAGCGTCCGATGGACAGAGCGCGCGCGCGTGGAGCTGGACGACATTCTCCATATCAAATCCTTCACGACGAGCCGCGCCGCCGAGGTGGAGCAAGAACTTCATGAATTGCTGCACCACGATGGCCATGAGAGCTGCGATGATGAGCACCATAACCACGCGATCCACACGGGTGGGATGCAGACAACCTGTGTGACGATTAGAGAGGGGTCTCTGGATCTGGAGAAGCTCGAACGACATCTCGGCGAACTCCTGTGGGAGCAGGAAGAAAACGACGCGGGTACGGAGTCGGGTACTGACGTCTTCAACCGTCAGAAGCTGTTTCGTGTCAAAGGGGTCGTCGCCATTGTCAACGAGCCCAACAAGTTCATCCTGCAGGCTGTGCACGAGCTCTTCGAGGTCTACCCGTCGGAAGAGCGCTGGGCTGCGGACGAACTCAGTAACGACGGTGGGGAAGAAGCCCGTTGCACGCAGGTAGTCTTTATCGGCCTCCATTTGCGGAAGGATGAGCTCGTGGCGGGGCTGCAGGGGTGTGTTGCCAACGACAATTAAATGCCGGTGAGTTTCTGTATTAGAGACAGCTGGTACGGTCAATAGGCATGGGAGCTCGCTTCACTCCCGAGAGGGCAATTTCTTGCTGCTATAGTCTGACTTTTCGGTCACTGACATGAAGCTACTGATCAGTGGAGACGGTGACAGAGCGGCGTTCATCAGCGGCAGGGTCTCCTGGAACTGGGGTGCAGACTGACGAAAGTTCTTGGAGCTGCCGTCAAGCATATCGCGGGTGGCGATGAGATGAAGCAGCTTCTTGAACACTTTTAAGCATGCAGATGGCGTCGCGATCGTCATGAGGCCCACTTCCTGCCTCGTCTTGAAGTCTGAGAGTGTCGATTCCTCGCCGCCTCCGGCTGCGACCGCTAGCGCCTCGTCAAGCCACTGTTTCTTATGCGCGGCCAGGATATCAAACAGCACGACACCCCAGACGTCATCACTCGCAGAGGTTTCGCCCCCTTTTGCAGGGGATGCTGCACCCGGCTGTGTGCGTTGGCACAGGTCTCGATAGGCCTCGACGGCGATACTCAGCGCTGTCTGGAACAGCGGACGGGACAAAATCACTTGCAGCAGATCTTCGGAGCTCAGCGACAGCAAGTCACAAGCGCGTACAGTCCGGACGGTCGAGACGCCAACGGAGTATCCAAGCAGCCCATGCTCCCCGAAGAAGTCCCCCTTGTTGTAGTGCTTGTCGGGCGGCGGCGGAGAGCTCAGCAGCGGGTTGGCTTTGGTGATGGAGATCAAATGGCCTTTGGCCACGAAGTACATCTCCTTCGAGACGCTGCCTTCCACCACCACACATTCGTCTCGTGGGTAGCTTTCGTACTTGAGGTGCTCTGCGATGGCGTGTGAAAGTGCTTCCAGCTCGCGGTCGTGCGGGTGAATCGTGGCGAATGGACGAAAGACGCTGTTCACGAATGCGCGCAGTGGCTGGCTGGCGATATGCAAGATTGATTCCGTGCGAATGACCTGCGGGATCTCGTCGAAGATCTCCTGGTAATTGACACCGCGGTGCGAGCTCCATAAGGAGGAGAGGAAGGCATGGGAGCGCGTCCGCAGCTTCCCCGTGATGTGCCAGCGTTCCATGTACATGTCGACGGCGATGTGGTTCTTCCGGAACTCCACTTCGTTGCTGATGTACGAGATGTACATGCTCGCAATCTCGCCGATCATGAACGCCATCATGAGCAGACCCATGAAGTCCACAACGAGCGTGAACAGATAGTCGAGTTGATCGTCAGGAGTGAACACCTTCCCTTTCTTCACGAAGGCAGTGGAGGCGAAGAAGATCCCGCGAAGGAAGCGCCGCACCAGCAGCTCCATCGACGGGTCCGACTGCCAAATGAGGTGCACACTACGAGGTGGCGCCCATCCGTCCCAGTCACGCTCGGCTTCATTCACATCAATTGTGGCAGTCGCAATGGCGAAGTACGTACAGGCGCACCAGTGCACGAGGACGAAGAACAAGAGCCATAGCGTCCAGAGGCGGTTCTTCTCGTACGACACGCTGCGCCGATTGATTTCGCGCATGTAGTGGGGGAAGTTGAGGAGTTTCAAGCAGCGATTCAACGACAGCACGGGGGATTCGTAGAAGTCCGACAGGAAGTGGTCGATCGGGATTGCTGACAGCACGTCGATCCACACGCGCTTCTTCTTGTACGCGTCGCGCTGGTGGTGCTCGTATAGCTCCATGGACGCGAGGCCGTCCTTCATGTTCCAGTTGACCCAGATATCCCACCCAAACAAGACTTCGCACACGAGCTCCAAGACCCGCTCGACAATGGGCAAGGCGCTCAAGCGCTCAAGCGCGTCAAAGGAGTTGCGGTACGGAACTGCGAGCGCCATGTAAATCGTGCCGACTGTAATCACCTTGAGCCACTGCAGGTGGAACGCACTCTGCGCCTCGGTGCACTGCAAGAGCGCGTCGACCCACAGCACCGACTCCTTCCGCTTCCCCATCTGAATGCTCGCGAGGGTGTCATCCATGGAGGCTGAGCGCTGTGCCTTGTAGGACGAGAAGAAGGAGCCCGCGGCCCCCACAGTTGGGATCCCCGCGAACGGCCTCGTTTTCACGTACCGCATCACGTGCATGGAACCCGAAGCCACCCGCTCCGAGAAGCTGCTGGCACTTCTGCTAGTCTTGCCCTCACTGAAGTTTGTGGTATTGCCGAGCACGTCGACATGGCTCCGCATGAGTTTGCTGTTGTTCCCCGTGACGTCCATCTGCTCCTCCATGTAGAGGTTGCGCAGTAGTTGCTGCTCCTGCTGGATGTTGACGATCTTGAACACCTTGCGCTTCCAGTCCGGATACCGCTCGAAGACCAACTCGAGCGATTGCCGCGACAGCTTGTACAGCACGCAGGACGTTTTCGAGCGTGCGTGCGCGCTGCGCGCCTTGCTGGTGAAGAGCGCGACCTCGCCGAAGTAGCTGCCCGATGTGAGCTCGTTCACCTTCCGCATTTGCGTCTTGGACTGCAACTTCGCTGGGTCCAGGATCGGGAAATACGTGCGGAAAGACGACCGAGACGGTGAGCCCAGCGCATGCAGCTTTGTGTCATTGGAGCTGCGTCGCTGGAGCGTTTCCTGCGGCACAAACACCTCAAGGATGCCCGTGAACACGAAAAACATGTCGCTGCCTTCCTCCCCGTAGCGGAAGACGTACTGGTCCTTGACCGTCAGCACCTGCACGAATTGCGAGACCAGCATGCGTGTCACCGACCCCTCCATTCCGGCGAGGAAGCCGACCTTGGCGATCATGGGCTGGAGATGCACGAGGCGGATCTCCGTCAACAAGGACGGCGGCAGACAGTGCTCGAGGAGATGCTCCTGCGTGATGGTGTGGTATCGCTGGAAAAAGAAGTACGTCTTGAGCTGGTCTTCGATGGCGGGCGGAAGCTGGAAGTGCGCTAGCAGATGCCGCAGCGAGCTGATCTTCCCGTTAAACTCGCGTGAGTCGGCATCAACGAGATCAACCACGTCCGAGAGGTTCCCGACCACAAACGCGAAGAGGAAGGCGCCGGCAACTAGCACGATCGACGTGAAGAAGCATTGGGCCGCCGTCTTGGGCAGCTCTCCAGTGTTGGAGCTGGACATCAAGCCGAAGGACCAGAACAGCAACGCCGAATACTGCAGTCGTGTGTCCGCCGTCTCGAGCGACGTCGACGGCATCCACACGTCGGCGCCGGCGAAGGAAGAGGACGGAGGCGCGAAGTTGAACCAGATGCAGCCGAACAGGTGCGACAACACGAGCGAGACGAAGACTAGTTTGAGCAGCCGAAGCTGAAGCGTGTGGCTGAGATGTTTGTTTTCCAGCGCGGCGAAGGTCTCTGGCACATGCAGCAGACGCAGCAGCTTATTGAGACTCAGAAGCTCGTGGCGGTGCGTCGACGGGACCATCCAGTTGATCGCGAAAAGCGGCACCAGCGCGAGCGCATCGATGAAGCATTGCCGGGAGCGGAAGAAGCGCTTGCGAATGAGCCCGACTTCCATGATCTTGTTGCCATACTCGAAGTACCCCAGCCGCGAGCGAAAGTAGAAATCAACCGCGAAGCAGATCTCGAAGAGGACGGTGACGGCTTCAGACACCGCAACGGCGTCGCCGTGGACCCCAAAGGTGACGTTGAAAATCACTTTCAAGTACTGCGCGGCGATCAGGAGAAAGATCCAGAGCTCCCATACAGCCGAGCTGCTCGCTTCCGGGTCGAAGACGATGTCTTCGGCGTCGAGATACCGCAGAAGCTTCATCTCCAGTGTCATCTTCTCGGGCGGCAGAGCCGGCCGCAACGCCCCACTCGCCAAGCGTTCGCCTCCGCCGTAGTCCTGCTGTGCGCGGGCCAGTTTCGCGCCTTCAAGTCGTTTCTCCAACGCCCGAAGCGCCATGGAAAGCGTTGGGAAGGTCTTGTGCATGCCATTGAGGTGCTCGCGCGACACGAATATGAGGATGCAGCCGCTGGCAGCTGTCACGCGCTCCGCATAGCTCACCGACGCTTCGTTGAGATTCAGCGCCGCTGTGCCGATGAAGCCGCCCTTGGCGAGCGTCCGCGGCATGCCGCCATTCGCGATGATGATGAGCTCGCCGCTGAGTAGGAAGAAGAGGCCACTGGCGTAGTCGCCCTGGCGGTAGATGATCTCGCCCTGGCCGTACAGAATGAAGCGAATGTTGTCGACGAAGACCTGCTCCAGGGCATCCAGCGACGACCGCACCCCAGCCAGGAGCGACAGCGTTTGGAGCGCAGGCTGGCACATACTCTGCACCACCGGGCGCTTGATGGTCTCCGGGAGCTCGTTCAGGAGCTCGCTGGCGATGGCACCTCGATGAGCCGACCACCAGAAGTCCAGGAAGGCGTGCACACGCTGGTGAACCCCCGCGGGAGCCGTCCGGGAGCGGAGGAAATGCTGGACGCGCGTGCGCGTCACCAAGAACTCCTTCTGCTCAAACGCGGAGGCTGTGAGACGCTTCTGCACGCTATCAATGAGCACTGCCATGGAGAAGAAGCCTCCGAACATCAGAACCAACGCGATACTGTACTGCAAGCCAGAGGAAGGCTCCACAGCTTTCCCCAGCGTCGTGAGCATGGTGGCCGCGAAGTAGAGCGCACGCGTGTACTGCACGCTTACCATTGCGTTCGCCTCGGCGTCTGTGCGTGACACGTTGGCCACGCAGTCGACGACATCCACCGCCCCATTGGACGCGTTGACGCGCCGGTCCAACTCCAGCTCCACCGACGGAAGCCACGCTCCGTCCCCGCCACTGCTGAAACCTTCCAGGTACGTGAGGCTGAAGTACAAGCAAGCCGCGAGATGCAGCAGCAGCAGATACCCGATGGTTCCCATGGCGAGACGGCAGTTGTTACTGAGGCGGAAGGAGCTATTCCATTCCCGCATATGGCCCCACACACGCCAGACACGAAGGAGCCGCGGAAGGCGCAGCAGAGCAGAGTGCATTGTCAGTACCGAGGAAGCGCTGGGCGTCAAAAACAGTCGGTAGGGAAGCATGCAGAGCAAATCCGCCACGAAGCCGCCGCGCAGGTAGCGCAACGCCGTGCGTGACGTCTGCGCCACCTTCACTCGACCAGTCGTGTACGACAAGTGGAGGTTCAGGTACATGTCGATGACAAGCAGGACGTCCAGGATGGTGTACAGCGCTTGCACGCCGCCATTGGTAGAAGGGTGGTCCAGCACCGGGAACGCGAGCATCAGTGGGACAAGGACCCAGTTGAACACCAAGTGCAGCTGCAGCGCGATGAGCCAGTACTTCCGCCACGGCGAGCTGCGGTCGATCACGCGGCGCATGAGTAGCCTGGAAAGCACACGCGCCACGACGCCCAGGGTCTGGTGCTGGGACGAGCGGCGGTGCGACAGCTGGTCGTAGTATCCCTGCATGGTATCTGCTCGCTCGCTGGCGGGGCTCCTGGTGCCGTCTGCCTTGTGCAGGTTCCAGAAGCTCTTCCCACTAGAGATCCGACGCGCAAATGCAGACTGACTGCGCACGAGCTTCCGGCTGTCGATCTTCTTGGGTCCCAGGTTTGGCGGCAGCACGATCGGCGCCTTACTGAAGCCTGCGGCGCGGTTCTCGTTGATGGAGATGTTGCCGCCGTCGTACTCGGCGTGTCGCGAAGACGACTCCAACTTGATGGATTTGCTGCGGCGCAAAGCACCTCTCGTGACCTTCTGGGCCCTCGACCGCAGGGAATCTCGCCGCTTCTTCGCGGGCGACTGCGTCGACATCTGGTACAGCGTCGTGAGCATGAATTCGTCCCCCGTCCCTTTGCTCCCTCCGGCGGCTTTGGCCGCCTTGGTCGCCGCCTCCTGCTCGGTGGCCATCTCCTCAATGGCCGCGGAGATGAGCGACGCGTAGTGCGGATAGCCCTCGAGGACGCGCTCCGTGTGGAAGCGCGAGAGGCGGTAGAGCGTGCAGTAGGACGTGGTGATGACGGAGGCCGAGCGCAGACGCTTGGAGAACACGGAGATCTCGCCGAAGAAGCTGCCCTGGCGCAGCTCGCGCACCTTGATGCCGTTCACGAGGATGTGGAGCACGCCCGAGTTGACCACGTACATGTAGTCGCCCTGGTCGCCGACCTCGAAGAGCGACACGTGCGCCGGGAAGCTCGTCATCTCCAGGAGACTCGTGAGCGCCACGATGAACTGCTCGTTGCAGCCGCGGAAGAGCGGGATGCGGCCGACCATGCCCTTGAGCAGCTCCACCTGGATGTCCTTGGTGATGGACGGACACAGCAGCTTGACGACCTCGCGGTCGTTGGACTCGGCGTCCGTGTAGTGGCGCTCCAGGTACTCGACCGCCTGCACTTGCAGCGGCTCCGGCACGTGGTGGAAGCTGAGCAGGTGGCGCAGCTGGTTGATGCGCGCCTGGGCCAGCACGGCCTGGTTGCTCTCCGACTGGGACAGCATGAACAGCGTCGCGCACGCGTACATGAACAGCATGAGGCCGGACAGCGTCACGCCCAAGGTGAAGGCGAACTCTGCGTTGTGACGGGGCAGTGCGCCGTCGAACGCGCCCGTGAGCAGCCCCACGCTCCAGAAGAGCGCGCCCGCGTACTGCGTGCCCAGGGGCTCGCTCGCAAGCGTCGGAGGAGGCAGCCAAGCGTCCGGTGCCGTGGCATCGGCGTCGTTCCAGCCGAAGGCGAACCGCCCGCAGGCCACGCTGTGCGCCACGAACACCGTGGCCACCAGCACCTTGACCGACTTGAGCGCCTTGAAGTGCTTGGCGTAGACGTCGTCCAGGTTGGAGAAGTAGCCAGGCACGCGCCAGACGCGCAGGATCTTGTGGAACTCGCGCCAGGCCGGCCAGCAGTCTGCGGCAGCTGCAGCCGTCGCGCTGGCGCCACAGAGAGGCGTCGCCTGCGCGGGAAGCAGCAGCGACATGGGCAGAATGGCCAGCACGTCCAGGAAGAACCCGAGCGACTTGAGGTAGTTGACGCGCGCTCTGCGCTTGTCGCGGTGGATGTTCCCGTCTGCGTAGAAGCCCGTGTTGAACTTGACGTAGAAGTCCACCAAGAAGAGCGTCTCCGCGGCGTAGAACGCGCGGAACGCCGTGGCCGACGGCGGCAGAGCAGCGGCGACTGCGAACGTCGCGGCGAAGGGCAGCAGGAAGGCCTCGTACAGCAGACAGCCGAAGAGGACCTGGTGCCAGCTCTTGAGCAGCCTCGAGTGCGGGTCGAAGGCGTTGCGCAGCTCCTGGTAGCCGTGGAGGAACATGAAGCTCCCCGACTCGTCGCGCGCGAGCTTCGACACGCGCCGCCCCGCAGACGTGAGCGGCTTGGACTCCCTCATGGCCCTCTAGGCCGCCGAGAAGAGCCAGGCGAGGCAGTTTGGGGCCGCGAGCGCTCCGCTCCGTCTTCCTGGGAGATAATCTGGAAGTGCGCAGGATCCGGCGTCGCTTCACACGACGGGACGGACGGCTCCCGACGGATTGGATTGCGTTTTTCTAGACACGACAGACACTCAGCAGGCGAAGAAGCATCAGCAGCCAGCGAGCACGGGCGAAAGGAAGGGATTGAGGTTATGCATAGCGATCCAAGCGGTCATAAGGAGGACGGCGGCTGTTCCGGTGCAGCTGCCGTCGGAGGAGGAGGCGCCAGGACGACGACTGCCACGTCGTTCGGTCTCTGCCGCTGCTGCTTCTTGAGCTGCAGCATGCGCTCGCGGATGCCGGACTTGGCGTGGCCAGGCTTGACGGCCTTGCGGATCTCGGACGCCTTCAGGACGTCCAGCTGGGCACCGCCGCTCAGTTTCTGCTTGGCCAAGGTCACGAACGCCTCGTCCTGCCAGCACATTCCATCGACAACACACGGTCAGTCCGATCTCTCCAGCCTCAAGGCCGCTCAGCCAGACAAGGACAGCTAGCGGTACCCCGAGGACTCGGCGCGCGTGCTGGCAACTGCGGCGCGTCGCGGCCTTGCACTCCACGACTTTACAGCGAAGGAAGGCCGCCATCTCGTCCAGGAACGAGCTGCGGGTCTCCAGCACGAACGCGCGGAAGTGCGCGCGATCCATCCGCAACACGCACTTGCTCACGTAGGAGCCAGCCTGTTCCAAGCAGCGCCAGGGTCAGAGCTCCATCGCCCACGGAGCCACGAAAGCGGGAGCCACCACGTACCACACTGACGACCTGCGCGTTCTTCTCCGAGGTGCTCACGCTCAGCAGCGGCTCCAGCAGCGCCTCGTCCGCGTGCGCAGCCAGCGCCGTGTCCAGCACCTGCTCATCATTCACCACGTGAGACGGACCGACCGACAGACGCGCATCACCCAGGACAGGAGTGAAGAGCTGACGGCCACGCACCTCTCTCGCCAGGTCGCGGATGAACTGCTTCTCGCTGCAGGCGCGAGACAGCAGCACCGGCACGATGGCCTCGAACTGGCTCGCGGTCTCCGTCTTCAGGTCCAGGATGAGGTCCTGCAGACACAGCAGCGCGTTGCGCGACATGGCCGAGCGCAGACTCGACGCCGCCGGCAGCACCAGCCGCGTCAGCACGCCGTCGTCTCTGCCATCCCACAGCAACACACACACACACGAGAGTTAGTCAGCAGCGGGTGGCTGTCGATGCAGCAATACCGAGCGAGCCAAACGTACAGCTGGCGTCGCGCTTCGTCCTTGTGATGCACGGCGAAGCGGCGGAGCGAGTCCACGGCCGCGAACTCGTGTCCCCAAGCCACCTCGGCGTCCGACGCGGCCGCGACGGCTGCCGGTTCGTCTTTGGCCGCGAGCAGCGCCGCCAACTCCTGCGCTTCTTGCGTCACATCGGAGCTGGGCTGCAGCTGCTCGCGAGACAGCACGGTCACCACGAAGAGCTCTCCTTCCGGCGCGCCGTCGATGCGCTTCGCTGGGTCAGTAGCGGTTGCTTCTACTGCCTCCGGAGCGACGGGAGTCGCGTCCGCCGCCTGCTTCGTTGGCTCTTGCGGCAGGTCTGCAAGGACAGCTGATGACCGTCGTCGCTTGATGGGCTCCACGCCCAAATACAGGCCCGTGTGCTCCTGGATGGTGCGCTCTCGATCCGAGTTGCTGCGCTTCTTGCTGGATGGGGCGGGAGCGGCAGCCGCTGACGGCGCCACGTCGGAAGCGCCGGAGTCGCTACGGCGCAGCGCGCCGGGGGGATGCTTGGCGGGCGCCATGGAGGACCGCAGGCAGCGCAGAACAGCCGCCACGGCCCAGCCTACGCAGCCCAACAGTCTGATCGAGCGCCGGCAGCGGATGGGGCCGGAGAGAGGAGGCGGGAAGAGAGAGAGAGGAAGGAGGAGGACGCCGCGCCTTCCGCTCGGTTCGCTGGTTGCGCTGAATTCTGTTCCGCCTCCTGTCAGGGTGGGCCGTTTATTGTGTCGAGGGAGGTACTGTGATTACGGCTTCTGATCGCGTCATCGATTCAAAGCATCTTTCTAACGCTTTCTAAAGAACCATATCGACGCGAACTGTTAGAAATCCACATTTCAACCGAGGGTTACGCATGATGGAGTCGCACGTCCTCGCTGCGGCGCTTGGCGCCTTGGTGCCCTCCGTCCTGCTGCTGCAGCTCACGGAGCGACAGTGGGCGCGTGACCTCCCGCCGCAGTGCAACGGCGTGCTGGACCGCGAGTTCTGGCTGTCGTCCACCGCCGTCCGCCCGCACCTCTCGTGCCTCGGGGCGTCTGGCCGGCGCATGTACCTGGATTTCTACCTCTTCGACTTCGTGCTGTTCCCTCTCATCTACTCCACGGCGCTGACGGGCGTTCTCCGCCGTCTGTGGCCGCGTTGCCGCCTCTTGTGGCTGCTGCCGGCGCTCGGGGCGCTCTGCGACGTGGCAGAGAACGCCTGCATCCTGCGTCTGCTGCTGACGTTCCCCGAGCGCTGGGAGCTGCTGGAGCGCGCCGTGAGTCTGCTCACGCGCACCAAGTGGACGCTCGCCTTCCTGGCAGTCGCGGCTGTCTTGGCTGAAGTGGCGAGACGCGTCCTGGCGTCGGCTACTGGGGGCCAGAAAGACAAGGAAGAGTGAGCGAGCAACGACCTTTGTCCCTTTCGATCAGCGTAACTCAGCGTAATGCAGATCCACCTTGAGTCTTCACGGCACTCAGCAGTTGGAGGGATCGTCATCGGACGTGAAACCCCCGTCCGCCCACAGCAGAGGTCGCCTCGCCAGCTTCAGGCGACTGAGCGACTCCTCACTCTCGAACTCGCCACGCCCCGCACTCTCCACACTCGTCCTGGCCAGGAAGAAGCTGATGCTGGACGCTGTGCTCCCTAACGTCGACGCTCGAGCCAACAACGGCGGCGGGCGGCCGCTGGCGATGCCTCTGCAAGACGCCTACAGCTCGCTCTGCCACGACCGCAAGGTCGGCCGCGCCGTGCGCCGCATCCCACTGCCGCTGCTGTACTTCTGCAGCTTCGTGTCCATGCTGTTCACGCACATCCCGGCCTCCAGCATGTACGAGCAGGGCTTCGCGGTCTCCTCGGCTCTGGCGACCACAGGCAGCGACGCAGTCACAGCCAACTCCAGCGTCAAGTTCGACAGCATCGCCGAGCTGTCCGACGTCTTCGACTGGCTGTCGCACACGTTCGTGCCGTCGGTCTTCATCACGCAGGACTACAACCACCACGCCTTGAGTCAGGACCGCTGGGGCCGCGTGGCCATGTTCAACAAGGTGCTGGGCGCCGTGAACCTGCAGGTGACGCGCAAAGCCGTCCACTTGTGCGACACGCAGCCCTTCCTGGCCGACCTGTACCCGTACTGCTACGACAGCAGCAACACGACGGTGGAGCAGCGCCTCATCAGCTTCGACACGAACGTGACGGAGGCCGCGAGCCAGCTGGCCACGCTCAAGACGCGCGGCAATTGGCTCGACTTCTCGGCGCAGCAGCTGCTGATCACCATCGTCACGTACAACGGCGAGCTGCAGGGCTACGCTGTCACGGAGCTGCAGCTGGACTTCTCGGAGGGCGGCGCCATCACCGCCAGCTCGTCCACGACGCCCGCGCTCTCGAATCCCTATGGCGCCTCCACCACCATCCCCGCTGATCTGGTGGTGCTGGTCTTCTTCCTGCTGGCGGTGGGGATGCAGGTGCGTCGCCTGTACCGCCACCGCCGCGAGGGCGTCAGAGTCCTCGTGTGCGACACCGTCTGGGTCGTGGTCGAGCACGCGTCCTCCGTGGTGGTCGTGGTCTTCTACGCCGTGTGGTTCTCCATCGTGCGTCGCATGTTCCAAAAGGAGTTCCGAGACGACTTGGCGTCGCTCGTGGTCGGCGGGAAGAACTGGATGGCCGACGCCGACGCGCAAGCCCGCCTCACCTCCGTCACCAAGACGCTCAAGACCGTGGCGGAGCTCACGGTGGCGCTGCGTCTGATCGCCACGCTCGCCGTCTTCCTGCTGGGCCTGCGCATCCTCAAGCGCTTCCGCTTCCACCCGCGACTGAGCATCCTCACGCGCACGGTGGCGACTGCGCTGCACCAGTTCGGCGCCTTCTTCGTGGTGTTCGTCGTCATCTTCGTGACCTTCGCGGTCTCCGGCACCGTGCTCTTCGGCGACCGCGTGGCCGAGTTCTCGGCGCTGTCCACCGCCATGGAGACCTGCATCAACATGCTCTTCGGGAACTTTGACTACGACAGCATCCAGGGCCTCTACGCGCCCGTATCCATGCTCTACTACTGGGGCTACATGATCGTCGTGAGTCTCGTGCTGCTCAACATGATGCTGGCCATCGTGCTGGACGCCTACGCCGAGGTGAGCAGCGAGAGCTACAAGGCGCCCAGCAACGTGACGCTCTCTCGAATCACTGGGAACATGCTGTGGACGCTGACGCTGGCGATACACGAGCTGCGATGCTGCGGAAGTCGACGAAGCAGGAAGGACCAGGCGGCCAAGACCAAGCCACAAGTCACTCAGGCGACGGAGCGGTCAGACTCGCCCTTCAAGGAGCTGCCGCACGACGCCGTGGTATTCCGTGGACGAATCCGACCTGATTTGCTCGAGCGGCGTCTGCTCGCCATCCTCCAGGCAGGAGAGAAGGGCAGTGCCAGCTCCCGAGCCAATCCGACGACGATGCTCACCCCTCAGACGCTGATAGGACTGTTCCCTGCCGCCAATTTGGAGGAGTGCGAGGTCCGTGCGACGCTCCAGCATCTCCTGGACGGGCTCGTTCTCCCCGGACCGAAGACAGAGGAGGAACAGAAGGAGGCTGGACAGAAGGTGGCCAGCAGTGGAGCCGCGAGTGAGCCAATTCCGATCAAGAGGCAGCACTGCGAGGGACCAAGCGCAGAGGACATCGCGCCTCGTGAGTCCGTGGAGAATGCTGGTACGGAGCTGCAGCGAATGGCCTTGCAACTGGCGGAACTGGAGCGGAAACTCGATCTGCTGCTCGTCAAAGCCGCGCTGTAATGTAACCCCACGACCGACTGCTAGTCACTGCTTCCCTTCTGCGTCTTCGTTGTGTTCTGGAGCCACATATTTGGTCCTCGCGTCCAGCAAACTTTTGAATTTCGCATAGAGTCTCGAGACGCGGCGCTTCTCTGCTCGCTCTGGGTCGAAATACGCCGCGGCAACGAACGGTTTGGCGCTCTCGACGTTGCGCGGGGCCTTGTGACTGCTGCTTTTCCGCAGTCGCTTGTCCTTCGTTGAGAATGCCTCAGCTTCTACCGCTGCACAATGGGATCCGGTGGCTGGAGACGCCGTGCTGGTGATCAAGGAGGCGCAGAAGGCGGCGCGTTGCAGTTTCTGCCGGACGTTAACGCGTCTCGAGCCTGGATCGCCCACAAGCGACGAAGACGGCGGCTTGGTAACGAACACGTGCACGCGCTCGATGTGGAGGACCGCGCGGTTCTCGCACTGCAGGCGGACGAACCTGCCGCGGGTCGAGGGCGGCGCCAGCCACTCGATGAAGGAGCCGGTGGGTTCCTGGACGCTCGAGGAGCTCACGCAGCTGGCGAGGATGTCGTCGCAGTCGCGTCCTACGCCCGTCTTCATGGAGACGCTGAGGTGCAGCGGATACGGTTCGACTGCCGGGCGATGACGATTCGAGGCTGAGGCCGTGTACAAGTGACTCACTTCGGGGCGGAGATAGACGTGGACGGAATGCACCACGACGTAGTTGGCCAGATCCACCTCCCACCACGGCTGGAACTCGTGCTTCGTGTGTGAGCAGCGGCTTGAGTCAGGCAGTAGCGCGTTACGAGCCTCCATACTGCAAACGGTGGACGATTGACGCGCTCGCTTGTTAACTGCGAGGTCCTGGAGATGACTGCCGGCCGCTCGAGTCGCCGGCTGCTGATGCCATTGACACAGGATCGAGTCGTGGATCATCAAGGCGATTTCCTCCGCCTCTTGGGCTTTGGAGGCTGTTGTAGCAGTGATGTTGGAGCCTTCGGACTGCGCTCTCCGGATCTGCAGTTGCCGACGAGTCCAGCGTTTGCCATCAGGTAAAACCTCAGCGGCTCCGTCTTCCTCGAACGACAGAAGCTCTTGACATAGAAGACACACGTTGGCTGTCGCGTACATCGAAGAGGGAACGCTCAACTTCTTGGAGTCCTGGACTGCTACGCCCCACTGGCGACGGAGGTCGTAGATGCGCTTCATGACCACCACTCCAGGGAGACTGGCGCGCATGAATCTCCGCTCGCAGAGAGCGCAGGGGGCTCGCATGGGAGTCCACATCTTGGTATTGCCATCCTGCTCTCGGGGATGTGTAGGCTTGGATGATAAGTAGCAGGGTGAGGAAGCTGGACGCGGCTTGGAACGCCGACTGATTTCCCCAGGAAGGTGGTCGTCCTTAAAATCCACGTTCTGTCGACTTGCGTCCACTTCCACCGACTCTCGCACTAGTGGGTGAGCTGTTGGTAGCGCTACTGCCTTCTCGAAGTGTAGCGTCTTCCCTCCGAAGGTCATGGTCACCCACCCGGAGCTTTCGTGCGAAGCGCTGGACGGCCGCTTTCTCAGTGGACCAGGCATCAACGCAGTCGTTCGCGATGGCAGATCGTCATCACTTGCTGAGGTAGTGGCCACTGCACCAAGCTGATCGTTTGAAGGTTCGTTGTCGGTCGTTGCTGCTTGCTGGGGCGGTGGAGAACTGGCAAGGGGAGACACTTCATTCAGCTTAGCCGGCTTCGAGACTTCTGATATCGAAGGGCAGTTCGATTCAGCTCGAGCGATGACTGCCTTGACGTTCGCTGCGACGACTTCCTCGAACTCTTGGGCCACGTACTTCGCTCCTTCTCCATCCAAAGGTCCGTTGGGTTGCCGCTCATCGCTGAAAACAGGTCCAATCGCTCGAACAGCCAGCAGCTTCAGCGCTAGCCTCTTATCGAGGGCTTGGAACGTCCATGCGACCCCAAAGCGGCTTCGGCAAGTGTACAGAAGCGCTTTCTTATCGTCAAGAGCGGCGGTGAGGTGGGTGTGGTGCAGCAGCCGGAGCTCCTGCGCGAATCGTGTGAAGGAGGCGTCCGGCGGACTCGAAGGCGCGGGCAACACTGGCATCCGGAGCTTGAGTAGTCCGTCGCAAAAGTAACCAGCGATCTCTATCAGAAAATACCCACGCAATAGCCACAGTCAGCTCCCTTGTGTCGAGCGTTGACTGTCCAGAAGTCCAAGTGCCGTAGTTAACATACCAGGATTCGCATCCAATTGGAAGATGACCATTTCCCAGTGGTAGTAGAGCGCTCTCCACCGCACCTCGTAGGCTTCGAGGCACCATTCCAGCTGTCGAGATAGTCGACTATCGTCCCCGCTCTCGGCAAAGTCGGGTAGCGAAGCCGTCGCTCGCTGAACGATCGTGAGGGCTCGTCGGGCACAGACAGATGCCACTCGGGACCGCCACTCCGACTTTTCTTCTGTGAGCGCCAACTGGATTCAACAGACAGTAGAAACGCGTTCACTATTAGAGCAGCCCACCTGGGTAAACATACTGGCAACTCCGTCACTTACGCCAGTTATGTGGGTCGAGAGGCGGTGGGCGGCGCACATTTGCGACAGGATCGTGGCTTGCCGAGTCACGACGCTGAAAAAATGCCGAAGTGGCCCCTTTAGTGGGTCGTTTGGTTCCCTTTCCACCAGTGTTTGGCTCGAATACGACGCCGACCAGCGGAAAAAGCGTTCGGCGTGCTTCCACGCCTGCTCGGCACTCTGCATTGCTGGGAAACTATGGCAGCGAATGGCCTCCTCGACTTGTGCCTCGGCGTAAATGACATGCAGTTGGCTCAAGAAGAACAGCACGAGCGTCAATTCGACCGGAAGGCAGAATTGAGCGCGCTGTTCCTTCCCGATCAGTCGATCGGCGAGTAAATCGAAGTCCCCGAGTCCGTGGAGAAACGGTGGGAAATGGCTGAGAAGGTCCGGTAGCAGCGGACTCTCCGATAGGAACGCAGAGTGACAGCGCTCGATGGCGAGTAGCATGGGGAGATACGCTTCGATGAGCGGTAGAGCTGCCAAGCACGTCGCTCCATTGCCGGACTGCTGGGTTTCCCGCAGCTTCAGTCGAATCTGAATGCGGAGGTCCGCGAATCTGCTCGAGTCGAAGTACAGGGCGCTCACTTCTTTCTGATTAAGCAGCCGACAACAACAGACAAAACGGCAGAGACTTGAGATGACAGTTCTGCCAGCACATTCGATTCACTCAGGAGTTGGGCGTTGACTGACCTCGCGAGCCGCCTCTTCCTGTGACGGCAGGCGGCAGAGCGGGAACCTTCCGCACCAGAGGCGCATGTGCATCCACTTGGTCGACACCATGGCAGCATGCCTTACCTCGGAGGCGGGTTCTCAGTCCACAAGCACCCGCTGCAGACAAAAATACCCGCCGGCCTGGTCTATTCGAGGCGATGGTGGTCGGTCACTTGATCACAATTTCGAGAAAGATAGGGGAGCATTGGCGTTGAAGCCAACGCAGATTGTGCCTGTCAATGTTGAGGCGTCTGCTGTTGTGTTGGTCATTTCAAACGGTGAACAAGCCAAGTTTTGTCACTAGCTTCAGAATATCAGCGGCTCCGTAGGGAAGAAGCCGCCGTTCAAACCTCCTGCTTCTGGTCACTCGTGGGTTCTGACGCTTCGTTGGTCTGGTCCGGATCTGCGTTGACTTCTGCGTCCAGTGGGCGGATGGCGATGGCGTGGTCCTCAAGACGGTGTTCACTCTCGCCAGTGACGTTGGTCTTCCCCTGCTGCTCGATCTTCTTGTACACTGAATTATTGAGGACGACGCATTCGTGGAGGTACTCGAACGTGGCCAGCGCCTCTTCTTGCGTCACGTTGGCTGCTGGGAACAGATCAATCAGACTCTGCGGAGCGAGCCTCGTCTTGGACTTGAACGGCTCAGCACTGGCGTCAGTCTCCGCTGCCTTCCGCTCGAGTCGCCATTTGACCATGAGTACGTCGCACAAGAGGGCCGGCACCACTTTCCCATTCGCAACCACATGCGAATGGTCCAGTTTGCGGACGTCCATCTTGAGCATCTCGAACTCCTCCTTGGCTTCCTTCTCCTCGTCGCTGGGCTTGATCCTGGCATGGTGGCTCTTACCGGGTGGAAACGTCTCCAGGTTCCAGAGCAGCGCGGCGATCCGCTTGCCTAGCAGCACGTTGATCTCCCCGTAGTAGCCGTCCTTGCTCATCTCCTGATAGGTGTCCATCACGATGGCAAGCATCATGTTGAGCAGCACGAGACTCACCACCGTCATGTAGCTCCAGAAGAAGAGCCCCGAGGCGCGAATGACCTTCATGCTGTCGTAGTCGAACTGGCCGAACAGCATGTTCATGCAGGACGCCATGGCGTTCCATCCCGTGGAAAACTGCTCCATCCGGGCGCCGAAGAGCACGTTGCCGGCGAAGGAGAAGGTGAGGAAAATGAGCACGAAGACCAAGAAGAAGGCGCGGAACTGCCGCAGCGCTTTCATCACAGTGCGGGTGAAGATGTTGAGCTGCGGATGGAAGCGGAGCTGGCGGATGACGTACAAACCCAATTGGAAAACAGCGAGCGCCCCCACGATACTAAGAGCGTTGGTCCAATCCGCCGACCGCTTCAGGCGCTCAATCACGGGCATGAGCGCCTCAAAACCCTCCTGAGGGCCTTCCCAATTGCCTTCAGCCACACTCAACAGCCTCTCGTTGAACCCGACGGTGTTCGTTGCCGCAGTTCCGATCCAGACGGCGTAAAACGCCGGGATGCCTCCGAACTTAAGGCTGAAGTGCAATGCAACACGAAGGACTTGCTTGATCGTGTCTTTGCGAGTCTGGGAGGGCACACTGATGGCATAGGCGTTGGAATCTTCCAGTTTGCGCAGTAGCCCTCCCATCAGCGCAAAGCTCAATGCCATCCCGACATCAGCAATAGCGTCTACCCATTTGTAGGGCGGATTCGCAATAGGCTTCGTTGTCGCAGTCGACTGAATGTAGCCACTATCGAGGAAGTCCAGCGTCAGCTCCGTGACGGTATAGCCGTAGGTCCCGCCGTTGTAGGTGGCGACCATGACGACCAGTTGCTTCGTGAAGTAGTTGACCCAAGTGTCGGTCTCTTTCAGCTCTGTGATCGCTGCTGTAGCCTCCGTGGCATTGAGACTCATGGCCAGGAAGTTAAACACCGTTGTTGGATAGTCAGGATAGGTGCAGTTCGGATACAGGTCGACGAGAACGGCGTCCGAATCACAAGGCCAGACCTCCATGTTCGTCACCTTGAGGATCACTCCGCCCAATACCTTGTTGGCTATCGCAATGCGTCCGCGTTGGTCTTCAGGCACGAAACTGCCGTTGGGGTCCTCTGCTTCAAACACCGAAGGTATCAGCGTATCGGTAAGCCAGTCGTAAACGTCGTTGACCTCCCGGATGCTGCTGAACTGGACGGTATTGCCGGGTCGGACACCTTTGTCACCCTCTGGCGCTAGTATGGAGGAGACCGCGAGCGCTTGGTTGTGCATCATGTGCGTGGGAGAATGGCCAGACAACACGGTCGCGAACATGATGCAGAAGTACAATGTGTAGATTACACGGATGATGGCGATGAGGAGCACCCGGCGGTCGAAAGGCAGCGCATCGGTCGCATCTTCCAGGGAGATCTCGAGTGGGAAGGCGGCATTTTTGGCGGCAGAAGTTCTGTTTTGCTTGCCCTGCGCTCCAGTGTTGTCGCTTTCAACGACGACGCTGCACACATCAACACTGGACTTCTCCTCCATGTCGGGAACAGAGCGGCGGGTGCTGCTCGACGCAGCAAAGCACGCGGAGGCTGGGAGATTGATGGGAGGGAGATGCTGCTGAAGCTGCAGGAGCGTTGGCGTTCGAATCCGTTGCGTGTTCGACGATGAACTAACTGCCAAGTGAGTTCAGGTTCATCATTCCTATGAATAGCCAACGAGAGTGCCGCCATCTCGGAGAAACGACTACCCGGTACTTTCAAGAAGTTCGATCGTCGCCCCCTACGTATATTGGTTCTATGCAGCGCAGTTATAGAGGAGCAGAGTGAAGAGCAAGATAGCAGACTGTCGCGGCTTCGGCGGTAGTCAGGGCTCGGTTGGTTCCACGCGTAGCGAGCACCCCCGCCAGCAATTGGTCCAACTTCAGCTCGAGTTCGGTCACCGAAGAAGCGCTGGTCTGGATAGTGATCCCCACAACCACTGCTGGCCCTAGTGGACGAAGGGCAACGGCGTGAGTATCTGTGCGGGGCGCGCTTTCTTGCCACCCCCAGGTTTCCTCAGCTGCTCACTCTTCAGCTTGTAGCCTTTCGTCGTCGCTGCACGAAGGAGGAGGCCTTCGCGGAGGGGCTCGAACGTGGGCTGGACCTCTTCTGCTGTTACGTTGGCTGCAGGAAACATCTCCAACAGCATTCGAGAGATTCGCATCGCTGTCGCGTTGCAAAGCTTGACACTGGCATCCACACCCGCACCACTTTCCGATGGGCGACGATCGTTGGGCATTTTCAGCTGAAAACAGTCGCGTCAACACTGAACTGTCCATTGGGACCGTCTCACCGCGCTGTAGGTGATGTTGCACGAATGTTGTAAGATCGCATCCGAGTTCGCCCGCGAATAAGCCAATCAACTTTATCAAGAGACCAGCCCCTCCGGAAGTCATGGCGAGCAGCTCCGCCGCCCCCGGTGCTCCGCCCGTGCAGCTCCTCCACCTCAACTTCGCGTTCGCCAAGGTGACGCTCGGCGGCCAGCTGGCGAGTCGGCTGCAGTACGACCCAGCTCTGGGCGACGGTGATGCCGCGGACGACGACCGTGTGCTACGGGACGTGACGCTGACCATCGGCGCCGGCCAGCGCGTGCTGGTCGTGGGCGGCAACGGCGCCGGCAAGAGCACGCTGCTGAACGTCTTGGCGGGCAAGCACCTTACGGCGGACGACACGGCGCTGGTCTTCGGACGCGACAGCTTCCGCGCCACGACGCTCAACGCGCTGCGCACCTTCGCCAGCGCCGACTGGGGCCAACGCGGCGCGGCCTACGCCACGCACGCCATGGCGTACTCGGCCGACATGGCGGTGGACGAGATGATGGTGAAGCTGCAGAGCGAGCACCCGGAGCGACGCCAGCGGCTGCTGCAGGTGCTGCGCATCGACCCCAAGTGGCGTCTGCACCGCCTGTCGGACGGCCAGCGCCGTCGCGTGCAGCTGTTCCTGGCGCTGCTGCGGCCGTCGCAGCTCATCATCCTGGACGAAGTGCTGGGCACGCTAGATATCATCTCGCGCGAGAACGTACTGGCCTTTCTGAAGGAGGAGTCTGAGACCAGACAGGCCACGGTGCTGCTGGCCACGCACATCTTCGACGGCACGGACGTCTGGGCCTCGCACGTGCTGTACATCAAGCGCGGCCGCGTGGGCTTCTACGGTCCCATTGAGCAGTACACGACTGATGCTGAGGGCCAGACCGCACCCATGTACAAGACCGTGGAGCGCTGGCTGCGACAGGAACTGGCTGAGGACGACCGCGTCGAGCGCGAGGCAACGGCAGGAGATGGCGGCGAATTCGATCTGGGCAACGCGCAGAACCGCGCCGGAGGGTATGCGGCTGGTCGCCTCGGAGGTGTGGAAGTAGACTCGCTCTAGAGCGTTTCCCATTCAGTCGCGTTTAAGAAGGAGGGCCAGTCTACCTAGCAGTCGTGCTCTACCAGTCTATCCCCCAGAACGACTCGAGACCGACGACATACTTGACAACCACGTGAACTGGGCTGCACTCATCTTCGTCCGTGTCGAAATAGCCGTGCGAGGCGAAGAACGTCAGACCGTCCACCTCATCGGCTTGACCGTCGTGAACAGCTCGCAGATGCAGCTCCCACAGCGTCGGCTTCGCTGCCCTGGGTAGACTGGCGTGAATTCCCATGAGGCCCTCGACCTCTCTCTCTGCTTCAGTGGCCGACGCGGCATTGAGCCAGTATGCGTCGAGTCCCAGGCGCTGGCGGAACGCGTCGACCGAGTTGACGCCACCGTCCTCATCGTCGTAGCCGCAAGTCGCGAAGAACTCCAGACCATCCGCCTCGGCAACTCTGTCTTCATAGATCGCCTGCAGATGCCGCTCCCAAAGCGTCGACTTCTTGGCAGCTGCTGGGTTGAGCGCATCGCCGAGACGCGGCTCCATTTTCCGTCGCTTGACTCTTGAACGAGACCAGTGCCGAGGACTGCGCGTCGTCTCTTCTGTCCAATATGGCAATGAGGAAGGAGACTCCACACTGTCACTTGAGAAAAGGGCGAACGACCGATGGCTTTTGATCGAGGCTGAAGCCTGGCTTTTCTTCCGCATCCGTTGCAAGAAGCTGGAGACATCAAGAACAAATTGGCCAAGACCGTACTGTGCGCGGGAGGACTGCGACACATACAGAGGAAGACACAGCGAGAGACCAGGAAGGAGACGCATGAGGTGTGGCCATGTCGAGTTGACTGCCTTGAAGCTCGATGCGACCTCCTTTTCCCGTCGCAACGTTGTCTCATTGGATAAAATCAGTCGGTAATCGTCAGTATGACACCGGTATATGAAGCGCCTCGAGATCACTTGGCCAAAGCCTCGCGCCAGAATGGAGGCCAAGATGAACTCCATGGTGCGTCCGTCGTCCCTGTCCGACGGCTCGACCGGCGCCGTCTGCTACAGACGACGATGGAGGCTGCTGCTGACTGACCTCCTTGCCCTTCTACGTGCCGTTGTGTGTAGAAAATCTTCCGGCGGTTCCCGTCGCAGCACGGAGACTTCATCCACGACATGAGCTTCGACTTCTACGGCAAGCGCCTGGCCACGTGCAGCTCGGACCGCAAGATCAAGATCTGGGAGGAGAACGGTCAGGAGTGGCGCCTCGAGCATGAGTGGAACGCGCACCAGGCCAGCGTGTGGAAGGTGGCGTGGGCGCACCCGGAGTTCGGCCAGATCCTGGCCTCGTGCTCGCTGGACCGCACCGTGTCCATCTGGGAGGACCAGGGCGTGTATCTCAACGGCAGCAGCGCCGCCAGTACTGGCGACCCCGCCAGCGGAGGCACCAAGGAGGGCTGGCGCAACCAGGCGCAGCTCGTGGACGCCAGGGACTCGGTGCACGACGTCAACTTCGCGCCGCGCCACCTGGGGCTACGTCTGGTACGTCCGTCGTTGCTTTCTGGAGAAAATGGCGGCTCTGTTGCTCTGGCTGGACGGAACTGACCGATTTCTATCGTTGTGACAGGCCACGGCGTCCGAGGACGGGTTTGTGCGCATGTACGAGGCCATCGACGTAATGAACCTGTCCCACTGGCCGCTGCAGGAGGAGTTCCTAGCCGACAAGGACGGCGCCACGTGCGTGTCCTGGAACAAGTCGCGCTTCGACGTGCCCATGATCGTGGTGGGCGGCAACAGCGAGGTGGCCAAGGTCTGGGGCTACAACAACTCGTACCGCCGATGGCAGGTCGTGGCGGAGCTCGTGGGCCACACGGACGCCATCCACGACGTGTGCTGGGCGCCCAACATGGGGCGCTCGTCGCATTTGCTGGCCACGGCTAGCAAGGACCGCACGGTGCGCATCTGGCGGCTTACAATCCAGGCGGACGACCACCTGCAGGCTGACGTGGAGGAGGTGGCGCGCAAGCACCACCACGACTCGGAGGTCTGGCGCGTCGAGTGGAACGTCACGGGCACGATGCTGGCGTCCTCGGGCGACGACGGCACTGTACGCATGTGGCAGAGCGACTTCGAGGGCAACTGGGCCTGCGTGAACACCATCTGCGGAGACTTGGGGCCGGCGGTGGCACCACCGCCAATTGATCTGCGCGTGAACTAACTCTGACTGCTGCTGGGTTATAGCAGTTCGGAGCGCAATCGGAAGCGGGCAAGTGTTCCCAAGCAATGGAAGCGATTTATTGGTTTATGTGGTTGTGGAAACGCAGTGTGTATGGCTGAGTAGCTGGTTTAACTCTTCATGGTCTCCACGCGGCTTTGCCACTGCTGAAGCGCGGCGGGTCCTCTCTCCTGAGCCTCGAGGAAGTCGTTGAGTGCATCCCGGAAGTCGGCGATACTGGCCTGGCCGGACGGAGTGTACCGCACGCTCTGCGTCGCCTGTTTCCAGACCAGCTCGAAGTCGTCGTCGGGCAGCGGGTGGCCGATCTTCTCGAATAGCGCTCGCACATACTGCTGCTCGCGAGGCTGCGCGAACTCTGCGTTGGACACGCCACTGGATGCGAACTCCTCGGGGTACAGCAGCGTCTGTGCATTCGGGTCGTCGCCGTAGTTTTGACCGTCTGCGACTGACCGTCGAGCTGGCGCTGGGATGTCGCTGCGGATAGTGGGCACGCCGAACGCTCGCTTGTCGCACGTGGCGTTCCGCCAGCCGTGGTTCACGGCGCGTCCGAGGTCCGCGTCAGGCTGCTGCTCGTCGGCGGAGTACTCGCCTTGGATGCACTGCCAGGCCGAGTCGCTGTCCTGGGTCGTGACGCCGAACACGTGGTTGCTCGGCAAGGTATCAGTCGCGGCGCTGCCCAGATGACGCGGCTTGCCCAGGTGGTCGTACAGCGATCGTCGGTCTTCGAGCTGTCGAGATGCCACGTCAGGCGCCGCGATGCTCTCGTCCATCTCTGGGTTTAGGATCACGGCGACTTCACCGCCTTCGGCTCCAATTCCGACGGGCTTGACCCCGAAGCGATGTTTTGCTGGATCGATGCTCGCGGCTTCCCAGCGGTAGCCACGGTTCTTCTGCTCGCCAGGCGCGACGGAGCCGTGCGATCGCTTGTAGAGCGCCTGGTTCTCCTCGCTGTTGAGCAGCCCATCGCGGGTAGACGGATAGAGCAGCTCCTTGGCGGACTCGCAGAAGGTGCCGCCCATACCGAAGACGAACTCTGGCTGCTGCATGCGCGCCGGCAGCACGTGACCACGAGAGTAGGACTTGCCCAGAGGCTCCCGCTTATGACTAGCGTAGTCGGCCTCGCGCTTGGCGAGGGTCAGACGCTGGTACTCCGTGGCTGGGCCGTTGAGCAGCACCTCCGCCACGTGCTCGCTTGTGGTGGTGACCACGCCAAACTTGGTCGTCGGATCGATCTGCTTGAGGTCGTTGATCAGTCCTGGGTGTGCGATGCGCGCGCCAGGCTCCGCGAAATACGACTTGCGAAAGCGCCGCACGTCATCCGGAGTCCCTGGCCGACGCTCGAAACTCAGACAGAGCGCCGTCGAGTCCTGCTGCTGCTCCGGGAGCTTCCCAGCCGCCTGAACAACGCAAAGGCGCACACAAAAGCGATACACCCACTCAGCCAAATTGCCAGTTGATGAGAGGGCAGAGCTAGTGCAGTTAGCACACCCGAGGTGGCGTGTGGTGGCGGTTCATGACGGCGTTGAAGGTGCAGAACCTGGGTGGGACCTCCTTGCTAGCGGTTCTCTGCCGGTCCAGACGAGTGATCGACCCGAAATGGCAGCAGCAGGCCGCTTGAGTGCCGTTCGTCCCTAGTAATAGCAAGCAGCAGCCAGGAGAAGAGCAAGGCGCTGTGCACCTCAAGGCATCGGAGGCTCAGCGCGGTCAGTGCCACGCACGTCGCGCCGTTTCACGTCCTTGCATCTATTTATGGACGCTTCTTTACGTAAATAACCACATGAATCAGTTTCGTGAGGTGTGCCACACTATTTTCGAACAGTTGTGGCTGTGTCCTGAAATACGGTGTGCACATGCGATCTTGAAAGGACACAGTCGACGATCGGAAGGAATGGCACGGCGCGCGGCGGCGAATAGCGACGAGCAGCGGCGTTTCCGGCGACTGGCGGCGCGCTTGGGCGTCTCCAGACACGTCCTGGCGCCTGCGGATGCATCCCCACGCTCTGCGGAGGCCGGGGACGCACGGGGGAGCGAGAGACTCGGTGTTTCTTCGTCCTTGGAACCGCCGGTTACTACACTGGAAGATGACGACGAGGACGTGGAGGACGAAGCAGCGGGCCAGAGTGAAGGAGGGGGCAGTGAGAGTGACGGCGAGGCAGACGACGGATACGCGGGCGAACTGTCGCTGACGCTACCGTCGGACTCAGCAAGCGAGGGGCTGTCGAGCGACCTGTCCCTACCGCATTCCTTCGGCCACTACGACCACATCGCCACGGGTCGCCCGCCGTATTCCAGCGGCATTTCCCAGTTCGACGACCACTTGTCGCGGTTGTCACCCCCGCAGCTCACGGCTGGAAGAGCGAGTCGGCTAGAGGGTGAGAGAGCGAGAGCTCTTGCTGGTGGAAGTGGAGCCGGCACGTCGCCTGCGGAGGGAGGCAGTGAGACCGTGATGAAGAAGTTCTACGAGATTCAAGTGGGGAAGATCCGAGCTCAGTTGACATTAAGCACTCAGACGCAGAGGGAGCTGGAGAGGACGCTGCAGCAGGAGCGCAAGGCGTGGCAAGAGCGGACAGCGACCCTAGAAGTACGGACGCATCCATGCTGTCGTAGATTGCCAAGTCTGTTGAGTTACTGACGACGCTTTGTGTCTCTGATGGCTGGAAAATGAGCAGAATGACTCAGTCCAGGACCGCAATCGGCTGGAGAAGGAGTCCGAGCAGCTTCGAGCCGACCTCCTGTCCATGAAGAAGCGACTGAAGATGGAGAAGACGCACTTGGCAGCTCTGCAGATCTCGGATGCACTCGCAGAACAGGTTGGATCTCACTCACTCCGCTGCCTTTGTCTTCGTATTTGACGCGATATCTAAATGGTGGTCCGTTCCCTGTGTTGTTGTGGTTGATTGCCTGCAGCTGGCGCGGCAAAAGGAGGAAGACCTCTCGGTCCGCGAATACATGCAGCTAACAGTCCACAGCAAAGTGCGGACGTTGGAAACGGAGCTGGAACACAGTCGCCGGCAACTGGAGGAGCTACGAACGAGCAGCAGCGCAGACAGAGCGGTGGCCGCAGGTGCCACAGATGAGGTAGCACAGATTCAGCGCATCGCAGAGGCGAAGGAGAGGCGCCTCCAGCACGACCTGGAGCTCTCGGAAGCGACGCGGAAGGAGTTGGAGAGTCAGACCGCGGCCTTAATCACGCAACTGGACGTCATCAAGGACGAGCAGCGGCAGAATGAAGCGATCTACAGCGATCGCAAGGGTCTTCAGCTGCAATCCGAGCGCTTGAAGAAGGAGGCTCAGACGTTGCAGAGCGAGCGAGACGATCTCAAGTCGAGAGTGGACGAGAACGCGGCAGCCAGCAGTGAAATGCAGCAGCAGATTGCGCTGTTAACGGCCGATAAGACCTTCTTACTGGACGCCAAGGCGCAGCTTGAGGAGCAGGAGGCGAAGCTGCGTGTGGCGCAAAGAGAATTGCAGTCGAAAGTCGACGCGCTGCAGGAGAAACATGACGGTAACACCCGACTGAGTCTGCAGGTGCAGAACGAAACGCGATTGCACTTCGAGACGAAGCTGGACGACGAAATGAGCAAGTTCATGGAGCTGTCGAAGCGCGAGATTGACCGGATCCGTAACGACGGCCAAATAGTGTATGAACGGGAGAATCGACTACTGAAGGAAACTCGAGATGACGCGCTGAAACACGTCGAGGTGCTGCAGACTCGACTGGACAGCGTGCAGTCGAGTCTCGATGAAAAGGTACGGGTCGCTTGGAGGGAACGGCGCTTCTCGCCGACAGTTCGGGCACCTCTAACCGTGCTTTTCTGATTTGGCGGCATCATTTAGGTCCTGGAGATGACTCGGATGGAGAGTTCACACACGACATCGCTTGCCACAGCTCGGAACGAACTCAAGATGAGGCATTTCGAGGTGAAGAGACCCTGGAATCGGCAGGAAATCCCTTTTGTCACTGTCGTGTGGGGCTAACGGTACGTTTGGGATGGCCTTGCAATTGCTAAACTCCAGATGAGCCAACTCAAGCTGACGCTGGAGGAGAAAGCGGCGAACGCTCGGAATGCGCGGCGGGAACTGGACATGCTAGCTCAAAAGGTGGGTCGGCTTTTCAAGTAATTGTATGGAAACGATTGGTGCATTTGCCTAATGAGGCTTTATGATGCAGGTCGAAGCGCACAAGGAGGAGTTCGCGCGACTGGAGACGACGTCGACGACGCGCATCACGCAGTTAGAAGCCGCTCTGGAAGTTGAGGTGAGCAACGTGGAGAGTGTGGAAGGGAGCTATCCTCCGCTAACACTGCTTGCTTTGTGTCGTCCTGCACGAACGGTGTTGTTGGGCGCTTGTCAGCGGAATAAACTCAAGGAGTACGAGCTGCTGGAAATCGATCTGGACGGTGCCGTGATGCAAACCGGAGCCATCGCAGAAGGCGCAGAGGTTGCCGCTGGTAGTGAAGGTCGGTCCGGATCGAAGCTGCACGAGGTCATGACCACGTTTGGGGCGATTCCGACCACGACCAAACGACGGGTACGCCTCTCGCTGTCTCTGACTTCTGTGTTCTCACTGCAGAATGAGGAGGATTCACTCGGGTTTGCCTATCTTCACCTGTTTGTCATGACCCACTCTCGATCTCCTTTAGTTCCAGCAAAGTGTCCTGCTTGCGCAGCGGGTGGTGAAGTCTCAGCGAGAGGCGATGGCACTCGAACAGAAACTCAACGAAGTGTCCACCGATCGCACCCGCCTCCAGCAAGAAGTCGTCCTACTCAAAACCCAGCTGGCCAACTTCCACCAGCCACAGTCATATCTGGTACGAAGCAGCAGGCGTTGCGTTCTTTGATGTCTAACGGAGCTCTCATCACATCCGACGCTCTCTGATGCATTGCCACTGTAATTCTCCCCAGATCGACAAGCTCACCCGACGAGAAGAGGAGCTGTCTGCTGCGACGCAGAGGTGCCACGAAGCGCAGACGCAACTGCAGGAGCTGAGGGTTCAGTATCAACACGGCCAAGACGCTAACTCCTCGCTACGACAGCAGCTGCAGCAGCTACTGACTCGACGTGGAGACCTCGACGCTCTCAAGGCCACGGTGCAGGTGCTGCGTGGCAAACTCCAGACTGGTAGCTCTCAGAACCGATTGCAGCCAGCAAATCAACAACATTCCGCCCGAGACAGCCCAGCGAAACCTCCATTGGCGACGGGCGCCGCAGCCACTTCAACGGCAAACGGAGACTCCACCTCCTCGCCGAGTATCTCGCCGCTCATGAAGGTCTCCCCTCCGCCGTCTTTGGCGTCCAAGATGACGCGACCGCCCACTCCACAACATCGGGATGACTCGTCAAGCTCTAAGCACACAGTTCTTGACGGTTCGAACGCATCGTCAAGTGCCCCGAGGTGGTATACGAAGCTGCGGCCTCCTATGCAGCAGTCGGCGCAATGAATCCACACACATGACCTCAATATACTTGCTCCAATCCATTTCAATTATCTGATTGGCTATAATATTCGCATCAGTTCCTGTAATTGGCTGAAATATGTAATGCCATTGGAGCTTTTCACATCAGAGGCAAATGGCGATGGGTCTCCTGCCTCGCGTCGCCGCCTCCGGACGCGCTTCGTGCCGCTCTCTCGCGTCCCGAAAACCTGTGGCGGCTGTGCATTGTCCTGCAGTTGCCTCCTTCAGTTCGCGAGGCTTTGCCAGTTCATCAGGAGGGCCCGACGCGGCGCTGAAGGCGGATTTCAAGCGCTGGCTGCGCAAAGAAGTCGTGCTGCTCGCTGCGTTGACTGTGGCTGGAGTCACGGGCATCCAGGTCTACCAGGTACGAAAAGAGCGATGCAATGGGCTTGAGTGCTGGGGTTCGAGCCGGAAGGATTGACTCAGCAGATGTGTTTTGCATGCGTTTAAGAACCGCGAAGGAGCCCCGGCGAAGCAGGTGGAGAGCCTGGTGAAGCAGGCCGAACAGAGCGCCAAAGAGGTCGATTCACGACCCAATCGAGCTGGAGTCATTGCATCGATGCTGACAATTGTGCGCTTGCATCCCTTGTGTGGGAATAGGGAGACCGAGAGCAGGCGTTGAAGCATTGTCTGCATGCTTACGACGTCGTGAAGGCCACCAACCCACGCGGTAACGTTCGTCAACTCCTCTATCAGCGATAGCAAATGGACTGAAAGTGTGTGACACGTTGCAGACCGACACTTGTTCGAGCTGGCCTTCGCCATCGCGGCGCAGTACGAGACGCTGGGTCGAGTCACGCCCGCGACGACTTACTATCTCGACGCGCTGGACCACCTCTCAGCTGACCTCAACGTGGCCAAGCGAGAGCGAAACCGAGTGGTCACGCTCGACCGCGTCGCCCAGTGCTACGAGAATCGGTACGTTTACGCTCTCGAGGGCTATCCAAGCCGGAGGGATGACCGGCAACTCAGTGCTTTCCCGTTGCTGACTGGTCAGAGGTCAACTGGAGGCGGCGGAGAGGTACTTCAAGCAAGCCATCAAGGCCTACGATCGGCACCGCGGGCGACGCGAGCTCTCGAAGACGTCGGACAGCGAGGCCGAGGACCTCGCGGCGCTGGACCGAGAGATCCCAGGCGTGCTCTTCAACTACGCGCAGCTGCTGATGGCGCAGAAGCGATGGAGTGCAGCTGGGGTCGCACTGCAGCGCGCCAAGACGCTGGCGCGGCTCTCCTCGCTGTCCGAGGACCACGTGGAGCTCATTGAAGGGGCCATCGACAGCGTCAGAGCGGCCAAAGCAGCGGAAGCAGCGGAGACCGAGGGGCAACTGTAACCATGACCGCTCCGAACAGGCCATCGTCGAAGTCCGTGTCCGGGAGACGGTGAGCCAGCAAACAACACGATGCTGATCCTTCTCAACATCCAGCGCTAGTGGGAACGGACCACAGACAGAATGTACCGCGGTATTGTAGTAGTATCTCGCTGTGGTACTGCACGGACACCATGGGCGTAAGGTGAGGTCTGAAGCTGGTAACGCGGTCCATTTTCGGTGAGCCACAGATCTTTGAGCCGGAGGACAGTCCGTTCGAGCCTCGTCGTCGAAAATGGCTCGTCGATTTGAGGGAGGGGGCGGTTTTGCAATGACGTTGAGCTGACCGTTTGGCGAAGGCGGCTGGCGACTATCGGTATGCGATACTTCATCCCGTACCTTTTGGGCGAAGACAAGTGACGAGGCCAGTCGACAGGATCACAGATCGCTCAATCCAACACTTGAGTGGCGTCCGTCCGTTGGAGTTTGCTGGCCCGCCTGCAGGCGATGGGGAAGGACGGAAGCGGCTTGTCTGCCGAGCTGTAAAACGGACGAGAGGCAGCGACCCCAGTTGGGATTACTGCGACGCAAGCGATTGCAAAGCCGAAATGTAGCATTCACGAATTCACGAGACGCGCAAGGCGGCAAGACAAAGCAGCGGCTTGCCGCCGCTGGCCGCTGGTCCTTTCCCGAACAAGCGCCACCTGTTTTCGGACTGACTTGCTGCTCTGGCTTGGACTGGATGCCCCTTCACATCCGCAGAGAGTTTGTCACGAGGCACCGCATGGTGCGAGTGGTCAAGGAGAAGGCGCCGACCGCCAGTTGGAAGACGCACACGGCGCAAGGAATTCAAGAGAAGTGATGGCCCAACCCAACTGTCCGGTGCGTCCGGAGCCCATCAGCCAAGCCGCCGGCTGAGCGCTGCCGCCGCGCTGTTCATTCCCGATGTATGCTCGCGTTATGACGGCGCTATGACGCGCGCGATATAGAAATCGTCAGATGCTGCGTTTCTAAACCTCTAAAATCCCCCAGTTGTGGATTGCTAACAATGCATTAAAGCCTCGGCATGGCGTCTAACGCGATTAAAGGGCCACCACTTCCTGTGCCCGCTGCCGGGGGCTTGCACGCCATTCTTATCCAGTCGCACGCTGCCGGGGCACCCAGCAGAAAGCTTGGGCCTTGGGATCTGCAGCGTTCTCGCTTGATTGGTGCCCGAAAGCTGCAAAGACACGCAGTCTGCACCGCGGCTCGCCTTGCGGCCGCCGCCACCTGCTCGGCGAGGCTCTGATCACGACGGTGCACGCCCCCTCTCTATGCAAACACTCAAGCCTACGCTAGGAGCGGTCGCGAGCGGCGCTCGTTTCTGCTCGCGGAACAGCAAATCGTGCGCGAAATCATGGCCATTGCGTGCGAGATTTACCGAAATGGGCAGCCTGGCCGGTTTCTTGGCGCCTGTCAGTCCCGCATGACGGTCTCTCGTCCTGCTTCAGTTCAGAAATCGGATGGCCAGGTCCTTCTCGTCGACTCGTTCACTTCCCTTCTTCTCTCGCTCCCCACAGACCCGCAGAACCCTTACAGTCGGCTCCTATCGACCGCAACCTGGCAGCAATGGGCAAGGAACGCTTCACCATCAACCCATTCCCGGCGCTGGCGCTCTCGGACGCGGAGAAGACGCAGCTCCTGGAGCTCGGACGCACCATCATCGAAGCCAACTTCGAGCGCGATGACCCGTTCTTCAAGG
>MBAC02006544.1:0-36266 GCA_001712635.2 Nothophytophthora sp. Chile5
CCGACATCCGCCTCATCCTCCCGCATACAGGCAAGGAAGAGGAGAAGTACTGGAAGTGGGTGCTGGAGGTCAAGCCGTCACTGCCGTCGCATTTCAAACAGAAGTTCAAGGAAGTTGGGAAGCAGCTGCGCAAGGACTCGAACGCACCGGAGGAACCCGCCCCGCGCCGGAGCACGATCATCGGCTCCTTCATCCACAAGATCTCCAGTCCGGCAACAGACGCCGAGAACGGACGACGTCACTCGTGGCATCCTGGGGCCCGGGCTTCGGCGTACAAAGCAGCTGCCTCGAAGGGACAGGAAGACACTCATAACTGCGTGATCCTGTGACTTTTTCTATCAAAACTCGCCCTGAATTTTTTTATCTCCGTTTCCGTTCACGCCCACTGCATTCTGCGCTTCACTCTTCCCTTCTTCACGGTACATCGGTCTAAGACATTGACGCGTCACTCGACACCGAGTGGTAGGAAGAACTCCCGCCGCCGACGCCTGTCTTGGAAGTTGTTCTTGCAGCATCGGTGTGCGGTTCCAATTGGTGTCAACCAAGCGACTCCCCTCCAAATGGCAGTTCAACGCTCGCGAAACCACCCAAATACTATTCACCAAGTTGGGCAAAGCTCAGAAAAAGGGTCTCCTGCTATTCTCGGGTCCAAGTCGTCACTCCCGCTGAAGGAGGCTTTCACGCGTCGGCTTGGGAATTCCCGTGTGGTCGAGCCGAAATGCCTCGAGGCAGCGTCACCTCCGCCACCGTCGTGCCCACTGCGTCCGACGATGACGGAGGAACCGCGAGGTCTCTGGCTTCCCACAGGTTCAGCTCAGGCGAGGGAGATGGCCAACGATATTCGTCGTCGGAAGGAGAAAACGAGGCCGGTCCTACGCCCGCGGTCGAATCGAACAAGTACTTCCAAGCGGCATTTAACGGGAAGCCTCCAGCGACACAGGCTGCATCCAACGTGTATCTCCAAGCCGCCTTTGACGCTCAAGCTCCCGTGGCTTCCACACCCGCCGCTGTTAACGACAGCGTCGGCGAAACCGCTCCTCCGCAGCAGCAGACTGCTCCAAAACCGACTCCGTCCGGTCCGATTGCCCCGATGATCGGGAAGACCATGCGCCAGCGCTCGCAATCCGCGATCGTCGAGAAAAAGGAAGGCGTCAAACTCACCCAAAACTACCCAGAGCTCGTCAAGGACTTCAAGCAGTTGCAGCCGTTCACGCGTCGACCGGACGGGAAGTACCCAGGCGACACTCGCTGCGTCTATTGCGCCAACGCGAGACCCACGTCCGTGTTCTTCCCGTGCCAGCACATGTGCGTCTGCAACGACTGCATCGAGCAGAACAGCTTGTCACCGGACTACTCGCCGTCTGCAGAGTGGTGGTATGTCCTCTCGTTGCTCTCCGCCGGTCAATTCCACGTCTAACTCCTCCTTCCAACAGCATGTGTCCAGTCTGTGCGGTCGACATCCGCCTCATCCTGCCACACACTGGCAAGGAAGAGGAGAAGTACTGGAAATGGGTGATGGAGGTCAAGCCGTCGTTGCCGTCACACTTCAAGCAGGAGTTCAAGGAAGCCGGGAAGAACTTGCGCAAGAACTCGACGACGGGGTCCAGTCAACGCAGGAGCTCCAGCATTGGCGCCTTCTTTCCCAAGTTAGCGAGTCCTGCACCGGACGTTGAAGCCGTCAAGAGTACTGCTTTACCTTTTGGCCGACGCCATTCGTGGCAGCCAGGGGCTAAAGCCACCGTTCAGAACGTGGCAGCATCGAACGAGCAGGAAGAAGCCCACAATTGCACGATCCTGTGACCTTTTCCTCATAGCAGCGCTTGCCTTTCCGTTCCCGTCCACCCCACTCTGACTTCCCCCCTCAATGTGTAGAGGATTTACTGACCTTCGACAAAACACAGCACCTGCAGACGCGCAATGATACTGCCGTGTTGAGGCCACGCACGTAGGAGTTGGGCTGGCAGAGCGCTATCCAAGACGTCGACGCGATGCTCTGCTCCAAACGTTAGGATGCGATGCATCACCATTGCCAGGCTGGCTTGGAAGCTGGAGACGCTTCCAAGCAGGCATTGGAGTGACTCTGACGCTGTAGATGGCGCTGCCTTGGCCAGGCCTTGAGCTCCGGATGTACCGGCGGCGACGAGTGCAGCGCGGGGGAACTCGTTGACCCAGAGCGAGTTATTCAGCGCCACCATCTGCTCTAACTGCTCCGTTTCACAGGCCACCGTCGCTAGTAGCACGAGGAACACCGCGCATGACTTCTCGATCGAAGAGGAGAAGTCAATAGACGCCGACGACGGACGAAGGAGCTGTCGCGCTGCAGGAACGCTCTTGCAGCACACTTCTGCGGCGATGTGAACAAGAAGGAGCTGGTACGAGAGCGACGGCGATGGGGTTTGGGGGATTCCAGCTTCGGCGGTCGAAACGGCGAGACGATCCGCCTGGTCCATCGTAGCGAGCTCCTTTTGCCATTCACTTAGAACCCAGGCAGACAATTCAGCCGCATCTTCGTCGCCCAGTTGTTGAGACAGAGGATCGTTAACTTCGCTGACGCTGGACACGAGAAGCGCTTGGATCGCCACGTCTTGAAGCAACATCGGTCTTTGGGGACCCGAGTCACCCTCGATTTCCTTGCTTTTCCAGTGGAAAATCCACTTGAGCGCTTGGATTTGGCACTTGACGCCAACAAGTAGACTCGGGACGATCGCTGGCACTATAGCAATAGACGTATCTGAGTGGCCAGAGCTCAACTTGTTGTCAAGCGAATGGCGAGGCAAGATGTCGTGGCGTAATCTGCTGAAGAAAGCACCCAGCCATCGCTGGAGATATTGTAGTGTCGAGTTCTCCATCACTTTCTCAGCACTTGGAGATCGCTGTGTTGATCGACACAGCTCCATTTCTCCTGATCCCAGCGTCACTTGCACAGCAAACGACATTGGCAGGTCTGCCACGCATTTGAGCTGCTTTGGGAGAAGATCCAACAGCACACACAGCCAGTGCCGCGGCAGACGCTCCATGTGTTCACTGCAGACGTGCTCCACAATCTTCAGCAGCAGTGAATCGCTTGTTGTTCCGTTGAGTGCTGGTTGGACAGCAATCCCCTGGCTGCGAAGACACAATCGCAACAATTCGAAGCTGTAGTGACACAGCAGCTTCCTTCCAACCAGGTCGGCATGAGACATCACATCGAGCTTACCGAGCCATTGCTTCAGTATAAACGCAGTCAGCGACGTGTCGGATGGAATCGCCGTTGCTGCCTCCTGCTTCTGCTTTGATTGATGCAGCAGCTCGTTCACGAGGATCAGGGCGGACTCTGCGGGTGCTGTCAACTGCTGCCGAGCGATTGACTCATCGCTGTTGCTAACAACAGAACCTTCTGGTGTGTGCTGGCTCGCCCAAATGAACAGTTCCTCGATGACCCACCCGCATACTTCCTCACTTGAGACTGGGACGTCTGCCATCAGATCGAGCTGTCTCTCCAGCCCTGCGGATGCTTCACGAAAGACGGAGAAGCCGTACCGGAACTCGTACGCGATCATTCGCCTCAGCTCTTCCTTGGTTCGATGCCTTCGGTGATGTATGCAAACGTCGCGGAACCACTCCATCTTGTGGAGTTCCAATACATTCCGGCATATGAACTGCGCCGTACTCCATCGCAGCACAGATTCCGTTGTCTCTCCTGCGGCATCTAACCCGTGATCGTCGTGCACAACGCGGTGTCCGAGCCACGATATGAAGTCGACGGCTGGTGCAGTGAACGAGCGCATCGCTAGCTCAATCCGTGTGTCACTGACGGCTCCTTTCCCGGACCCGAGTGCACGCAAGAAGGCGACGTACAGCACGCCACTGCGCTCCGCGTCTTCGCGTGAAGGCAACACACTGCTTTCACCCCCCGCGGTTCCTCCCGCCGATAGATCGAAGCGCTCTCTGATGGCTACAGGCCACGCTTCCATCGTCTGGCGGTCCGTGAAGGCGTCAAGCAACGCCGTCAACACACCTCCGAAGCAGCTCAGCGAAGTCACAAGCTTACGATTCACGGGTTCGTCGTCACAAGGTATCTGTCCCAGACAGTAGTGAGTGAACGCCATAGCATCGAAGGGTGTGTCTCCTTGAGATCCCGCAAGTCTCGTTACTAAAGGCACTTGGAAACGGTAGAAGAGCTGCACATGATCGTCTCCTAAGGCGTCCAGCACATCAAGAAAGCCCAAGTGCCAGCACTTGGCCATCAGCCCCTCTGTTTGACGCTGCTGGGCCTCGCCTTCATTCGTTCCGACCGTCGCTTGATGCGACCGGCAACCGCCCAATAGAGTCGTGGCGATGCCTTGCAACTGGCCGATGAGTTGCTGCTGGGATTCACGGGTACCACACGCCCTGGCAACCATCACGGCAGTGCGGAGATGACTGACGCGACGCTGCAGTTTGTCCTCAAGCACCTGGTGTTCGTGTTGGAGCAGTGTGCCTTCCGTATCTCGCTGTCTGCGCTCCACCCAAGCCTGTAGATCGACCAGGAACTGATTGTACTCCCGCCCCGGCAGCATGCCAGCCTTGGCCAACGCCAGCACAAACGCGATCTGATCGACCACTCGATCGTCGTCTTCAACAGCCAACGACTCCCCGCTCTTCTCCTTCTTGGAGGAGCTTCTAAACACATCCAGACAACACGGCAGCAGCTCAGTTTTCCACTCTTCGTGGTGGAACGTCTTCCACTGCTGGAGCTTGGGCGACAGGCGACGCTTTTCGCGGAAGAACGCGACGTTCTCCTTCACTGTGGCCCGGGTCTTGGCGGAAAACTTGCTCCGGGTACCAGCCGTTCCATTCCCTTCTGCCTCCGAGCGACGTGTCTGCTCCTCACGCTTTTGCAGCTCTACGAAACGAACTCGAGTCTGTACGCAGAAGTCCATGACGAATGCTGTGCCTGCGTATCGCTCCTGGTGGGTCTTGAGAACGCTAAGATGGGTCGCCACGTGCTCGGAGGTCCACGTGACTGTCTCCTCCCCCTTCGAAGACAGTGCTTGGCGATCAAAGTCAAGCAGAAACGCGCAGAGGAATTGCAGTTGGTGTTTGCTGGTGATCAGATGACACGACTTGGCACTCAGTCGACATCGAGTCCCCGTCTTGTTCGGCTCTTCTGCCGCTTCGGTGACGCCTTCTGTCGAGCCAAGGTGGGCTCGAAACCAGCTCCGATAGCATTTGGCACTCACGGACGGTAGCGGTGATGGTGCCTTCGTTAGCGCGCGAGATACAAGAGCGACCAGCTCCAGACTCTGACGCAGCAGCCAGCCGTCGGCCCGCTGGACTCCATCCTCCGCCAGCTCGTGGGCTAACGTGAGCGCTTGCGATGCGAAGATCTCGCTCGAATCCTTCGAAGATTTTGACACGTGCGAAACGCCGATGGTCACGAATTGGAGCACAACGCCTTGGAAGATCGACGCCACTCTCTGGCCGTCGACAGAACTGCTATTAGCACTCTCCAGCTCATACACGAGCTGGCGAAGCACTTGAACACGAGCTGCTGCTGGGAGACACGACGTGTGAGCTTCCAGCACTCGTTGACAGGTCTCCGACGATAGCTCGTTGGCCTTTGGAGTCGCGAGGAACGTCTGTAGCATTGGCAGCAGGAAGGCAACCACGCGCTGCTGCTCGCTCTTGACCACCTTTTGAGTCGTTAGTATGGCCGCCACATGGGAGAACGCTATGCTACTGAAGTGTACGGACGATGTGCAGCCCAGCGTCTGCAGTACGCGTGCCGCTTCTGTGTCGTTCCGACCGAATGCCAGTCGAATTAAGTGCTGCAGCACGCTGTCCGCCAAGGCGTGGGTCGTCTTCATCTCCACTTGCAACGCCAACGGAACGTTCTTCCCTTTGAACGCACTAGACGCAGCTAATAACGGGGTGGAGACGCTTGACAGAAGCTCGTGGATGGCGCTGCAGAGCCATTTGCTGGCATTTAACGCCCCCGAGACCGCTAACACGTCTTCCAGGCGCGCAAGTGCCGCTGTATGAAGCAGCCACGTCGTCACGAGGCGAGGTGACGCGCCTGAAGCGCCAGTCTGCGGCCGCTTGCGCTTGCGCGTCCACGCCCCATTGTCCCGGCCAGAGCGCGCAACGGCTCGCAGCAGATCCTTCCGCATGGCGCCATCACCGAACGCCGCGAGCTCGCCAAGCTCCTCCAGCGTGTGCCGCAAACCGCGCGCGCTCGCGGGCGTTGGCGCCTCGACAAACGCCTCCCCGGCGCCCTCGAAGCGCGCGAAAACGTCCAGAAGCTGCCGCTGACGCCGCGCGGCCGGCGGCTTCGAGGTGCGGACGAGCGCGAGCACGTCGCGCCGCAGTCGGTCGTCGTCGCCGTCCCCAGCAGTTTGTTGCTCGTCGTGCAGCATTTTCGGAAATAAGAGAGGAGATTCTGTTTTCAACCAATGACATGTCCGTGCCTTGGAATTATAGCCAATTATCAAACGTTGCCTTCCCTTTTGCACCAATCATATGCGTTCAAGTTGAAGTTGATCGATCCTATGTCATGTGGTCGAGCGCTCCGGCGCCATAGAAGAACTCGTGGGTGGAGGCGGCGCCACCTGCGCTGCCACTGCTGGCGCCGCTGGCGGTTGCGTTGGCGGCGGCAGCTACAAGCGCCGAGTGTTTGCCGCGCTGCACGCGACGCAGCCTTCGCAGAGCGCGCGAGACGCCTTCTAGGGTCTGACCAGCGGCCTCCTTGCCGAAGAACTCGACCACGTCGGCGTTGTCCAGCGCTTCCTCGGCTGTGGCGAGCGCATGTAGCGCGAAGCTGACGGTCTTGTGCTTTTCACGCAGCGCGACAGTCGGGTCCATGGGCGCAGGTCGCCCGTCAGCCGTGCGGTACACGAAGGCGCCGCCGACTTGGTGAGGGTCGAAGGTCGCGGGCAGACCGGTGGCATCCATGAAGGCAGCGGCGCTCTGCTGGAGTTGAAGCTGTTGATACTGTTGCTGTTGAAGCTGCTGCTGTTGCTGCTGTTGCTGTTGGGGTAGCAGTGATGGAGGTGGGGGCTGCTGCTGCAGCAGTTGGATGCTGCCCTGCTGCTCCTCTTCTTGCAGTAGCTGCTGGATGTCATGCAGCAACTCCTGCTGCATCCGCTCGCTCGAATCGTCATCCACGTACAGCCACTGGCGCAACTCCTTGGCCAGACTGTTCATGTCCTCCACGATCGTCACGTGGCGCATCATCGAGCAGAGCTCCAGCACCACCATCTCGTCGCTCAGCTCCGGAGCAGAGGGCGGTGGCAGCGGCGTCGATGCTGGCAGTGGGGAGGAAGCACTGCCTCCTAGATTGGCCTTGACCCAACAACCGTGGACAAGGGACGGAGGCGTCGTAGCCCACACTTCGTCCAACAGACTCATGGCATCCAAGAGGTGCGGGGCCCGACCAAATGCCACCCCGACGCTGCCCGGGGGTTTCTTCATGGCGCGTTGGATGAGGCGGAAGCGCTCGTCGTCCGGCTTCTCCAGGAAGCTCAGGCGCTCCTGGAAGAGCGCGACCTTGTAACGGCGCTTCAGGTCGCGGATCACGCCGCCATGAAGCGGCTGGAACTGCACGGCCGAGCTTGCACTGCTGCTATTGGGCCCCCCGGTAGTTGGTTGACCAGGCTGTTGACTCGGCAACCCGCTCTGGAAGGTCACTTCTCCACTTCCATTGCCCGTTCGCAGCGGCAGGAACATGGTGGTGACGTTCTCCTGGTGGAAGGGAGCCAGACGACCACCCGGGTTCTCCGCGACCAACAGCACAGGTCGCGTCGTACGCTGTCGGATGGCCGGCAGGAAGATGCGGTCGCACCAGTGCTGAAACGTGTGGTCGTCACACCACACCTCGCGCTGGCTGTAGTACGACGTGCCCATGCCGATCCCCACGCTACTGCCGCTGCTTCTGCTCGACGCGCCACCGACGGCTGTGTCGTTGCTATTGCCGCTGCTACTGTTGGCTGGCACATCACGCAGGAGTTCCGGGTGCAGCGTGGCCAAGGAGGCGGGCGCTGGCTCCTTGCCAACTACAAGCAGCGGCATTTTGTGCGTGCCCGTGCCGTTGGAGCACACCAGAACCAGCACACGCGCCGTATTGCCGACAGCACTGCCTTCTCTAACCGCGTCTAAAGCGCTTGATCCGGAAGCACCAGGAACCGTCGTATTCATCCCTGTCATCCCGCCAGTGACTGTCGCAGTCGCTGCGCTTGTCATCGACGGCGGGCGGATGTGGCTCGGCAGCAGCTGGTAAAATAGCCTTGCCTCGCTCACCGTGTACACGAATTCCGGCCCGATTTGCGCCACTTGCTCGCGCAATCCCATCAGTTTGTGCGCCGTCTCGGCGTCCGCCGCCTTCACCGCCTCGCCCGCTCCGGACTGCGAAGCGTTCGTCGTGGCCAGACCAACCCCAGCGCCGACCGATTGCAATGCCACAGGCGCTCCCGCATGCAGTGACGCTGGTGCCAGTCCGTAGCGCGCGCAGAAGCGGTAGTACCAGCCGTTGGAGGCCTTGAAGGCCTCGTTCATGTGGTGTCTGGCTGCCAACAGCTTGGCCTTCTGCTGCACATGAGCCACCAGCAGCGGAATCTTGCGCGCGCGCACCGAGCAGATCCACTGGTACAGCTCGTCCTCAAAGGGCACGTTCTTGGAGAACCCCCCACGCTGTCGCTTGTCGCGCAGACCGCCGGCGTCCGCGCCCGCGTCTGAGTAGCGCTTCTTGACCGTCTGGCTCACCTTCATGAGCTTGCTGATGGCCGCGGGGGTCACACCGTACTCCCGCGCACACTTGGCGCGCGACAGCGGCACGGTCGTGTTCTCCAGCCGCGCGATGATCTCCATGCGCTCGCTGTCCGTCAGCCGCTTGCCTCGCCCTTTGCCCACCATGTTGACGAATGACCGCAAGGAAATTCCTCCTTCGATGGGCAGTTCAACCTTGTGGAAGGCGATGATTGTGTATCACGATGTCGTGGGTGCATGTAGAATGTGAGCAGGGCACGCAAAACAATATCAAGCAAAGAAAACAGAGCATGCATTATATGAAACCTGTTATACCCTGTGAATTCATTGTGCAAACCGTATATACGATATGAAGAGCGCAACAAACGCTTTAAAGCTGGAACGAAAGAGGGAGGAGGAGGAACAAAAGGGAGATGTGTACATTAACGGGAGGCCACGGTGGAAATAAAGCAACAAAATCGACAGAACCCACCATGTCAACAGCGGCAACCCCTATCTCAACGGTATCGTCGAGTTACTGAAACATAAAGTCGACATTTATCACATTGAGAGTGAAGGTCGCCTGAGGATTCGATATTTTGGGCTGCTGAGTCTATTTTTTCCTCCAATGACATCACGCGCAGATGCTGCTTGCCGCTCGTTTTTGGCCAATGGTACCCTCGGCAGCAGCTGTCTTGGGTTCCGAAGCTTCTGAGTCGGTTGAAGGTTCAACCACGTAGATGCCGCCGCCGAGGCCGCCGATGCTCACCATGTGCGCGGCCACCACGCGCAGCGGGAGGTCCTTGATTGCGCCCCTGAACAGCTTCTTGGACATCACCAGCAGCACTACACACACACACACACACGCTTAGCCCAGCACACATCCGTGCCGTAGTGGGTTAGATGACTCCTACCTGCCCGGCCGTCAGGCCGCAACACGCGCAGCAGCTCCTTGAACACTCGGGGGTAAATCTGTGCATGCATCGAGACGGAGGCGGAGAGGCGTCAAAGCGACATAACGCTATGGTGTCCCACCGGTTGCTGCAGTTCGCACCTTGTTGTTCAAGCGCTGGTTGCCACAGCGAAGGCCGAAAGGCATGTCGATCAGGATCCGGTCGATGCTGTTGCTGCGCAGCGGCAGGCGCGTACTGTCCCAACGCGCCATGTCCACGGGGCGCACCCGCGTGCGTGCGTTCTGGCCCGCCTTCCCCACTGGAATCTCGTCCAGCTCGCCACCCAGCGCGAACACGCGGTCGCCCGTGAAATCAGCACAGCAGATCGGAAGCGTGCCGATACCACACATGGAATCCAAGCACACGTCGCCCAGCTTGTGCTGCGCCAGTTGAAGCATGAGATACGCCGTGCTGGGTCGCAGCGTGGAGATGTACTGTGCGTCGGCCAGCGCGCTGCGATCTTCGTTGGCGAGTCGGTTGCGGAACTGGATCTTGCGCGGATCGGCCAACGAGATGCCTGCCACCATGAACTTGTAGAAGAGGACCACGACTACCTCCAGGTCGAAGTCGTTCAGGCTCACGCCCCACCCGAACTTCTCCACCACGCGTGCTCCCACTTCGCCTGCTACATCCACGGACTTGTACGCGTGCTTTCCATCACGCACGCACGAGCCACGGAACGTGATGGCATTTTCGTCGATAGGATGAACCGCATGACCCGCCCACAATTGCAGTGCCGACGTCCAGTCAGCATTTACCAGCAGTTTCTGAACCATGGAAACAGAGGAATAGACAGTGATGATACGCCACGCCAACTCCAAACATGCAGCAGACAAATGCCCACTGTCGGTGCGAGAACGTACGCCGATCTGCTTCACGCCCGAGTTGCTGTCCGTGGCGATGTCGTCGCTCTTAGCCAGCAACGCCAGCGTCGCCTGTACGGAGTTCAGCGTCCGAACCTCTGCCACTGACGACGTGGTCTGCAGTACGATCTTCCCAACGGCAGCTTGACCCTGCATCACCTGCATATACGGCGGACTGGGATTTTCCTGGACGCTGCATACCTCCAGAGACTCCACCTGCCAATCCGGAAGACGCCCCAACCAATCAATCAATCCTGTTGGGCCGCTCGATGGAACAACCAACACCTAGCAGGACAAAACGGACCTGCAGCTTGGCACGGATCTCCTCCTCCGCAACAAACTCAAGGCCGCGCAGCACCAGCAGCAGATACGTGGCAGTCACCGGCGGCGCCGCTTGCTCCGTTGCCATCGCCATGACGCCAACAGAATAGTGGCCTGTTGAAAGGGTGTTGCAGTCCAACAAAGTGGCCCACCAATATTTCATCTTGGAGACCGTAACCCGCGTACCCCTCCCATGCCATCCGTTGTCCTGTTACAGATTAAGCTTAACGACAATTAGTCCGACTTTCTTGAACACGGTTTTGTATGTGGAATGACGACACCCCTTCTCCTTCCAATCCTCGTCTCTGATTCCTTCCCACTTGACTGACGTAACGTTGCGCCGCGTCTTCGGCGGCTATCATCATTATCGGTCGCGGCAAGGGGGAGAGAGCGCGATGGACGCGTCCAAACTGCCGCTCTTCTCGCGCGGCAAGAGCTTGTTGAGCGACGCGCTGTCGCCAGCCACCAGGCGGATGCTGGGCGGCCTCCTGGACGACTCCGAGACGGAGAACCACGTCAATCCGAACATACAAAACCAGTACTCGTCGCCAAACCACGCTGGGGAGAAGGACAACGGCGCTTCCTCGCCTGCAAGACGCATTCCATCGATGCGGCGGCGATCGGCCCTGTCGGATGCGCGCTTCATGGAACCCCCACCCCCAAATAGCAAGAGCTTAGTGCAAATTCGGTGCAATGCGCGGCCTTTCCGGGTCCAGCTCGCCATGGAGCAAGGACAAGTGGTCGTGCACGGCTTCGAGCGTGGCAGTGCCGGTGGCAAGAGCGGACAGTCCGGGATCGTAGAGCGATCGGGTCAAGTGCAGGTCGGCGACGTATTTGTGGGCGTGAATGGCACGACAGACGCGCTTACGAGCCTCGAAGCTGCCCAGACGACTCTGGCCAACGTGGAGCTGCCGGTTGTGCTCACCTTCCGTCGCGTGGCGGTGACCAAGGCCACACTAGGAGAGTACACTCAAAATGACATTGCGCGCCATCTGATGCTGTGTGACAGTGTACTGGCGAGTTTGCGCGGTGTGGAGGAAGCGGCGCTGCTGGTTCGAGGATGCATCGACGCGTTCGACGAAGGTCGGTCGACTGTGCCATTGCTGAGTTACGTCTCGCACATCGAGCAGGTAGTGCTACCATCCTTGAGCAGCCAACCTCGGCTTGCGGTGAGCGACAAACGGCAGCGGTTCGAGCAGATTAAACAAGTGATGGAGGCGGTGCATCGACGCGTGGACACCCGAAAGAAAGACCAGATCAAGACGTGGAATGCGGCCAAGAGCTCCAACTACCGTCGCATTGAGATCCTCGTCAGGCAGCGCGCCAGCATCAAGGAAAAGCTCGAGAGAATGCGCGAAAACCGCAAAGAATTGCGGCCGGAGAATCATGCCGTCTGGGGCGAGTACATTGAGCTCCGCCACCTCTCCAGCCAGTTGAGCGAGAGCATCGAGAAGTCCAAGCAAGAACACTTCTTGCCTGACTTCGAAGGGTACTCGCTGCGATTCGGTAGCGATGGGGTGTACGTGGGCGTCGGAGACGTCTGGATCCCTTCGTTCCATGCCAAGTTCACGATTGAGACGCGGTCGACAGCGCCACACTTGTTCTTCCACATCTCGACGCCTTCGACGAACGGTCTGAAGCTCCGCGCGAATAACTTCAAGTTGGCGACTGAAGGACGACTTCCGAGCTTCCATTGCGACGAACTGAATGTCGAGGCGCAGCTTATCGCCGACATCCCGCTGGTGTTCGATCCCATCGCGGGGTGGACAGTCCCTCCAGACGAACTGGACGTGAAACTCATGAGTTTCCTCTACTATGAGCGGCAGGCGAACAGTACCAAGCGCGGCAAGGACCACGACACGGTGATGAAGATGTTTATCAACCGATTGTTGCCCTCAGTGGTGAGGCATGCCGTGCAGCGTCTTTTCTGCGTGGAGTTAGGACCACTGATCGAGCACCGCGACGCCCAGGTCGTGTTGTCCGGTGAAATCAAGATCAGTGGACGCAAGTTGGCGCTGTACGACGCAGCGTTGAACAACCCCACTGGGAGCTCGAAGCGCTCCACTGTCAGTGTGAACAACCAGGATCAGTCAGAGATGGCTCGTGAGATGATGGCAATCTCGGGCGACGAAGCCGACGTGTTGTATACCATCTTTAAGACGTTTCAGGACGCGCACAACAGCAAGAAGGCACTCTTCGGCATGGTGGAGACCCCGCAGATGTGCATCCGCAACTTGATCAGCTACTTCGAGCAGTTTGACGAGGTGCCACACCTGAAGGCACTTGTCTGCGAATTGTGGGGGCAGAGCGTGCAGTTGCTGGCGCCAGACTCTTCGAACTCGCCATCGCCTCGAGATCCATCCGTCGGGATATCATCTTCGCCGCCGTTTGCGACGATTATCAACACCATCGAGCAGATTAAGGAGTATCCCGTTGATGTCTCGATCTCGCTGGTCGACGTGACGTTCCGGCTGGACCTGTGTGAAGGAGCAGCGACGTACTACATGGCTTTGCAACGCATCATTCGCCGCAAAATGGACTCGAGCTCCGTGGGCCTCGCGAATTTGGACGCGTTGCGCGATGGAACATATCTGGAGAATAAGCTGACGAGTTTGGACAATCAGTACGAAAAGGCGAACCGACTGTTATCCTACCTCACCACCAACGTCGACGTGCTGGGCGTGATCTTCCGAGGCGCACTCCAAGGTGGCGTCACTAGCAAACTGTTTGTGGAAGCGCATGATTTCACGTGTAAAGGTCCGTGCGCCGGGTCCATAACGATCCCATTGACCGATTTCGGCGCGTTATCCGCACGCAATGGGGTTGAAGTCGATCTGGAGAGTACGGACGAATCTCAGCGCTCGGTTCTGACTAGGAGTCATGAGAACGGAGCATTGGTGCTGTCGAAGTTCTTCCTGCAGAAGCTGCAGGACAGCAGCCAGGGTGGCGAGATGGAGCTGCCGAGTGATCGTTTGAAGGTGAGCGTGAAAAACCCGTCCATTCGTGTGCTGTTCGAAGTGCCGTCGGACGTCTCTCAGTTGCAGCCGGGGCAGATATTCGCGCCATTTGAGTTGACGATGGTCACCAACGACCCGACGGAACCTCCTAAACTGAAAGTCGAAACTGGAGACTTCGGCAAATGCCAATACAAGGCCGAGCGCGTCACGATGAGCGGGACACTGTGGCAGTTCCTGACTCGAACACGAGAGTCAACGGATCAAGTGCTGAGCGCTCAGGCAGCGGCATCCGGAGAAACGCCGAGTAGCGATGGAAACACTGTGTTTGGCACTGATGATGGAGGCCCTAGCGGCGACGATGCACTCGACAGCAGCATCTGGGAAGAGTATCTGGAGTCGTCGTTCTTCAGCCTTCGGTTCCATTTCTTCTCGTCGTGTCAAGTGACGCGCGACCACATCTTCCTGAGCACCGGAAGTGCGTCACTAACGGAGCCCAAGGTGGCGCAGCTCAAACATCGCGTGTGCCTCGGCCAGTTGCTACAGGACCTGGGAATGCTGAGCGTGGTGGACTCGGAGGCGTCCAGAAGGAAGGCTGGGGCGAGGTTCCAACACGCATTGCATCAGAAAGCCACTGCTGGGGGACGACGCGGACCTCCTTCCATCTCGAACTACTCGCGGCGCCAGACGCTGTTCTCGGAGACGAGCGTCACCGACTCCACGAAGGACGTCGAATGCTCCAGCGAGCCAATGTCACTCTACGAAACCGAGTCGAACGACGGCGACGGCGGCGGCGATGGCGAGTCACAGGCCCAACGTCCACTTGACGCAAACGTCGTTGAGTCTCCAGCAGAAAGCGAGTCGATGGATTCCCAAGGTGCCGCCGACCAAATGCCGCCACCGATTCGAGTGGCCTTGGCCGAAGGCAATGGCGTCAAGGCCACGAGAGAGCGGCAGAAGTCGGCGGTGTTCTTCTGAGTGGACAGACGCACCCGACCACCCTAATGCTTGCGAAGCCATTGCCGAAGGTTGCACAGATCCTGCAGATCCGTTCGAGCCCTGCTCATAATGGGTTCCACCAACTCGCCACAATTTCAGACAAGAAATTATTCAAATTCGTTTCTGCGTTTTCTCATTGGCTAAAACCCTGCTTGCTTGCTTTCTTCTTCTTGCCCCTCTTCCTCCCCGTTTCCGCCATCAGAATTGGGCACAAAAGAACTGGAAGAGCGCTAGGAGGTCCCGCAAGTCTTTGGCCATGCAGAGTCAGCGGCGCCCGGCGCCCGAGTCCACCTACGCGTCGCAGGCGGCGCGCTGGAAGCAGGGCTTCAAGCCCGCGCAGCAGCAGGCGGTGCCGCAACATCAGACGGACCTGGAGAACGCGCTGGTCTCGGAGCTCTGCTCGTCTGTGGGCTCCTCGTCTTTCCCGCCGCGCGACGTGCTCCAGAAGCTGCTGCGTTATCTGCACACCCTCGACCACGACGTACGTCGCCCCTTCTGCCTCATGTCTCATCGCCTATTGCCTCGTGCGGGTTGTAGGGGATACTGACCGGATGTGTGTATGGATGCAGTACATTTGCGAGCTGCTGGACGACAAGTTCGAGAGCCCGTTGTGGCAGGTGCAAGCCAAGGCTTTGTCGGTGCTCAGTGCGCTACTGGCCAGCGGCGAGGCGGATTTCTATAAGCAGTACTACAGCGGCCGTCTGGATCTGTTGGAGGAGCTGTGTCATGCACGCAAAGACATGCTGCGCAAGCGCGCGGACAAGGTCTACGTGGTGCTCAAGGACTACGTGCCGTCGGACGAGCAGACGCCGCTGGACCTCATGCGGCGTGGGCTAGAGCAGCAAGCGGAGGAAGCTGCCTTGGCGGCGCCGGCCGAGATGCACGCCTTCATGCGCACGTCGCCCGTGGTGACGTCGGCGCAGACGCCACAGGATCTCATGGCCTCCATGAACTCGCCACGCAGCAGCAGTGCGCCGTTACCAGGGCCTGGAGCATCGGAAGTCTCAGCATTCAGTTTCCTGGCTCATCAGCCGCAACAGGAGCACCCTCCGGCGCCCAGGGCCGCCGATCCGCTCACCCCACCCGTCAGCGGCTCGGCTTTTGGCTTTCTCTCTTCGGACGGCGACGAGATGCAGGTGCCACCGCAAGCAGCCGAGCCAGCGCCAAGCGGCTCGGCCTTCAGCTTCATGACGGGATCGCCGCCTCGGAATCCGGCAGTGGCTACCCCTTTAACCTCCGGAGGAGCGGCGCTGCCACCCATGCCGGTGCCCAGTGCGCCTCCAATGTCGTCGGGATCGTCCGGCTTCAGTTTCTTGAACGCGTCGCCAGCAGCCAACAGTGTGCACGCCATCGAGCACGGCATCCCATCCTCCTCGACGTCCGAGATGCCGTCGGCGTTCGCGTTCTTGGGCGCCCAGCGAGAGCCACAGGCACAACAAGCAGCCTCTGCCATCGCACCAGGGCCGATGTCATCCATGCCACTGCCTCGCCATCCTCACAGCGTCTTTGACGCGCTGCCAGCGCCCTCACTCCAACTCCAACAACCAAGACACGTGGAAGAACGAGAAGTGAAGGAAGAGGAACCTGCCGAGCCGTCAGACCCAATCCACGACGCCTTTGAAGGCATGGACGCCGACGACGGCGCGCAAGCACTGGACTCGTTCGACGCCTACAACCCGTCGACTGCAGGGCAAGGTGGCTATGCTGGCTCCGAGGATGTCGCTGCACAACCCACGCAATCCAGCGAGCCACTGCGCGAGGTGGTACTGGAGATCGAGGTGCCTCCAGGGCCTATGGGAGTCATGCTGGACCGCACGATCCTCGACATGACTGTGATTGAGCGCTTCGTGCCGCTGCCTACGGGCGGTCGCGGCTACTTGGAGCTGCACCCAGCCATTTGTCCGGGCTGTGCGCTGCTCAGCATCAACTCAATCTATGTGGAGAACAAGGGCTTGGCCGAGGTGGGACCCATCCTGGCCTCGCTCGCGGCCACGCCCAAGCTGCTCCGCTTCAAGAAGCTCATGAACAATGGGCGCACTGCCAACCCGTCCACACTCATGATGCCGTACATCCCTCCGCCACTGGAAGAAGAGGACACAAACAATACAGACGAAGAGGCCACGGGCGACGAAAGAGACGCACGGTATCACCCTGACGCCGAACATGTGGATGTGCAAGGAAGCGCAGGCGGCGACGCACTCATGAGTCAATTGGACGGGTACAGTAGCGGTTTGAGTGCGATTGAGGCCAAGCTAAACGAGATCATCCTGCGCGAACACGCGGGGCAACACATCACGGATCGCCGCAACCAGCTCGCGCAGCTGCACGGCACGGTGGAGAAGATCCAGACGCAGGGCATCGACGCCGTTATCCTGGGACCGAATCCTCCGCCTAACTACGAGGCGGTGAAGCAGTTCCGCTCAACGCTCGTGCGGAAGGCTGATGAGCTAGCTCGACGCATCCAGAACACAGTGCATGGAGAGCCGCAAGAGTACGAGATTGGAGGCACAGCAGACGAGGAGAAGCACCCCGTTTCGGCCTTCGCGTTTGTCGGTGGAGACACGAACAGCACGGTGAATGACCCGCCACTGGCGATCTCTCAGCTGCGAGGTGATTCGGGCTTCCAGTTCCTGAACGCGAACGCGAACCCACAAGTCGCTGATATTCACGGCGGGAACGTCCTCGTGCCACCAACAGCGGAGCCAGATGCTTCCTACGGCTTTAGCTTCCTCCGCGGGAATGCGCAGCCGCAACCTGAGGTCACCCCCGGTCAGTTCAGGGTCAGCCAGGCGCCTACGAGCCCGTCATCGAGTTTCGGTGCGCTGCCGTCGGAGTGTGGGGTTTCTTCAGCGATGGATACAGCCACGTCAGTGTTCTCTGGCCTCAGTATGAAAGACACCAGCCTCCAGCCACAGGCGGGAGCACCGCCGGCGCTGGCCGATACGTTCTCGGGCAGCAGCCATGGGCGGCCCATGGGACTCAGCGACCTGGAGCTCTCGATGCGGTCGACGGCATCTGGGGCTCCCGTGCGCTCGACGTCCAGTATGCCGATGGCGATGGCGCCTCCTCCGATCCCCACCGCTCCGCCTCAGGCGCCAGTGGCAGCGACCGACTCGCCGCACTCGTCCTTCGGATTCATGTCGACCATCAACGCCACTGAACAGCCGGTGTTCGAAAACAGCGCCACCAGCACGGAGCCGTCGTCGCCCACGGCCTTCGGCTTCTTGCGGGGAGGAGCCTCGTCGTCTACCACGACAGCAGCTTCTTCGGCGACCTCGCAGCCGCAGACGCAGCACAGCTTCCTGCAGGTGCCGGAGCCATCCATGTTCTCGTTCATCTCTAACTGATAGGGACGTCCTTCGGAAGAAGGGTGATGCTGTCTACACAGAGTGGCGAGGGAGTGCAGGCTCCATGTTCGACAGCAATACAGATAGCCGTATCATAGTGGCGCATTTTCCATTTTAGGGTTTCCTTCGCAAAAACGCAGGTAAACTCTGAATAGTCGACAAAAGTGGGTACATCTTCCATACCCCCAAACCATGCGTCAAACGTACTTAACTCCAAGCCGTACTTATCCTCGCGTCCCTTCGGGACTGCCTCTCTTTCAAACTCGGGACACGAGGGACACCCGCCCCCGCCACCGCCTGCCTGCCAAACCAAACGGAAAGCAAGCAAGCCCGCCCGCCCCCGAGCGCCATGGAGATCTCGCCGCCGTCCGACCCGGGCGCGCGGCTGTTCAAGGGCCTGGCGGACGCCAAGAACCGCGTGGACCAGACCACGCAGGAGGACTCGGCGGCCCCGGACCTGGCGGAGCGGCTGGACACGCAGGCCGAGCCGCAGAACTACTTCTTCGAGCCTTACGCCTCGCAGTGGACGCCTCAGGTGGCCAAGAAGGGCGCGTTGCTGCCGCTGCCGGGCGTGGTAGCGGCCGCACTAGATGACGTCCAGACCCTGTCATTATCCGGCCTGCTTCCTGAGATCCGCGCGGCCTGGACGTCCGTGGACTCGCGGCTCTTCCTATGGAGCTACGCTCAACGCGGCCGCTTTGCCGCTGTGGAGTTCGACCAAGCGGTGGTGGCCGTGGGACTGGTGACTCGACCGGCACGCGGCGTATTTACTGCCAAAGTGAAGCACGTGTTGGTGGTGGCCACGACAGTGGAGGTGGTTCTACTTGCGGTGGTGGCGGACGATCAGACAACGGAGTTAACTGGCGGAGGCTTCAAGCTACAGCGCACCAAGCTCAGCGTAAGCACGGACAAGTGTGTGGTCCGGCACGTGGCTACCACCCGCGCGGGCCGCATCTTCTTCGGCGGATCGGACGGCGCGCTGTACGAGTTCCTGTATGCGCCGGCGCAGCACGCGGCCGCGGATCGCAGTACGCTGCTAACAGCCGCGCTCTCCAGCGTCCCGGGCGTGGCCAGCGTCGTGCGCGCAGCCGCGCCGCCTTGCCGCAAAGTGGCGCACACGTCCAGTCTGGTCCACTACCTGCCGCGGTTCCTGTCGGGGCTGGCGGCAGCCCCGGGTCCGATCCGTGCGATGTGTGTGGACGACACGCGCCACATCCTGTACGTCCTGCAGGCCGACGCCCAAGTGAGTGTCTTCGACCTTGGACCACGCGGCGGCGGCCTCACGCCCGTGTGCAGTGCGGATCTGCTAGCCGACGGCGCGAAGTACGCACGCGAGAACCGCCGGACACGCGTCTCGTGTCCAGATGAGCGGCTCTTCCAGGCCAACGGGCCGCAGTTGGTGTCGCTAGCTGTCGTGCCGCCGGACGAGTCCAAGCTGGTGACACTAGTGGCCGTCACCGCCACAGGTATACGCTTCTATCTGTCCGTTTTCTCCCGCCGTGCCACGTATACTCCGGCCTCCGCACGTAACAAGCCCAAGCGACCGACCCGACTGGAGATCGTGCACATTCGACTGCCACCGCCGGCCATCGCGCTGCGTGACGCGCCGCCGTATCACGCCAAGGAAGGGATGCAGCCGGGCTACGCACCCGGTAAGAGTCCGAGCGCCGTGCGCGTGGCGCTCCATCGTCAGGGCGTGTTCCTGTGCGTGGAAGGGCGGCGAGACGGCCCGGACCAGCTCGTGGGCATCGCACAGGACCCCATTCGCCCCACGGCGCTACCCGCAGGCGTGGCGACGCGGAAGCCGTCGATCCGCGAGGCAGTTTCATTGGCCGACTGTCTCGGGAAGGTTGTGGATCTGCGGGAGTTGTCGTCGGATAGCAGTGAAGGGTCCGAGCGCGACTGGCGGACGATGACGCCGGCGACGTCTGAGAGTGGGGGCAAGCGGACGTTCGACGAGATGTCCTCCGGTGTCCAGCAGTCCTCGAAGACGACAGTTGACGCGACTGAGGACATCACCGCCGCGCCGATTGTGGACGAGCTGGCGCTCATGTACTCGCAGCCGGCGCGGCACTTTGTGTGTCTCACCAGCGCTGGCATCCAGGTGTTTAAGAAGATTCGCCCGCTGGACCAGCTGCACCGCGTGCTGCTGCTCGCGCGCGGCCACGAGCTGAAGGCGGCGCTGGCACCGTTCGCGCGCTGCTTCGGCGAGGTCCAGCTGTGCTGCATGCTGCTTGCGCTGGCCTGTGGCGTGCCCACCGACCCGCTGGTGAGTGAGGGTGCCTCGGCGGCTTCGCTAGTCGGGCCGCGCGCTGGCGCCGGCCGCCTCCAAAGCGACGAATACGTGTACACGGCGGCCGTGCAGGGCGTCTTCGAGTGCTCACAGGGCCTTCCGGATGCCGGAGCCATGGAGCAGCAGTCTGCCGCGGGCGCGGCCGCACCGGCGGCCAGCAGCACGCGCATCGTACTCACCACAGAGTTCGGCATGTCCTACCAGCACGACGGTCTTGTGGCGTTCGCGTGCCGCGTGCTGCGTCCGCTCTGGACGGCCAAGACGCTCGGGCGCCGTGTGGCGATACCCCCCGCGTCGGCCAAGGCACCGCCTGCCGCCCCCACCTTCGAGAACGTGCACTCGGCCGAGAAGCTGGACGAGATCCGCGAGATCCTGTTCCAGCTGCGACAGCTGATGGAGAGCGCCGGCCCGTTCGCCGTGGCAATCAGCGGCGGCGCCGCACTGGAGAAGAACCCGCGACTGGACGGCGGCGCCTGGGATGACGTCGGAGGCGACATCTCCCGCGTGTCGGAGCTGGTCATGCGCCACCAGAAGGCGCGATCCGAGGAACAGCTCCAGCGTGAAGCACGGTTCAAGGCCGAGCAGCGCTCGCTGTACTTCCTGTACCAACTGGTGCTGCGCAGCATCGAGTCGATCTCGCTGTTGCGGCTCGCGCTCGAGTACAAGACGGCGTTGGAGGAACCGCTCGCGCGTCTGAGCTTCAGTGAGCTGGCAGCCACCACCGAGGGCGCGCTGGCCGCCAAAAGCATGACCAAGGTGCTGCTGCGAGGCCGCAACGAGCACAACCAGTTCCTGCTCAAGCAGCTGCGGGAGCAGTGTCCGTCCTTCTTCTCCGTGGCGGATCTGTGGCACTACCAAGGATACCGTAGTCTGGCCAGTGCCAAGCTCAGTGGTTCGCCTGTGGCCCGACAGAGCTTCTTGCAGGAATCGCTGGCGCAGTTCCTGACCTCGTGCCACATGTGGGACACGCCCGACTGCGTGGCCGTCCTCCAGGGTATCTGCGAGGACTACGCGCTGCTCAACTTCTACGAGGGCGTCGTGAAGCTCGCGCTGGCCTGCGCCAAGCACTTCCACGACGCCGCCGCCTCGGACCTCAGCGGCGTCAAGCTCACCTGGAAGCGCCAGTGCTTCGGCTGCATCCTGCTGGCGCTGCAGCGACTTCTCCGCAGCGACAAGAAGGATGCGGCGACGGGGCGAGGCGCCACCGGCAGCCCGCAGGCCGTGGAAGACATGGTGACGCTGGACGACGAGACGCGCAGCAAGTGCGTGGAGGAGCTCTTCCATTTCGCGTTGGCGTGTGAGGACGACGCGTTCCACGAGCTGCTGTACACGTGGCTGTATGAGAACGGACACGCGGCGATGCTGCCGTCCATCCGCTCGCCGTTCATCGAGGACTTCCTCAAGGAAACGGACCAGGATTTGCTCGTGAAGCTCTACATGGACCAGCACAAGTACCTCGTGGCCGCCAAGGTCTGGTGGGCGCGCGCGCATGAGGACGCCGTGGGCGACGAGGAGGACGCGGCAACGCTGGTGGCGGCCGGCAACCCGGACGTGGTCAAGCGTCAGTACTTCGTGGCCAAGTCGCTGGGCTGTCTCAAGAGTCTGGAGGACGTGGGCGAAGCTGCCGAGGCCATCCGCGAGGTCCGCGACGTGCTGGACGTGCTCCAGCTTCAGGTGCGTGTGCTTAAGGCGCTGGAACAGCAGACGCTCGAGCTGGAGGCGTCCAGCACGACGTCGACGGCGGCAGACGACGAGCTGCGCGAGCGGAAGCGCGACGTGCAGCTGCTGACCTTCAAGCTGTTCGACGCGTCCACGCTGTACAACCGGTTCGCATCCAAGTACGACCTGTGGGCCGAGTGTCTGCACATCATCCACGCCTGCAAGTCCGAGGAGCCGGCGGTGATCGCAGGCCTCTGGCGCAAGATCCTGCTCAGTCTACTGCCTGCCTCCTCGAGCAGCTCCGAGTTCAACGCGTGGCGCGCCGACCAGTGCGAGCAGGCCGGATTGGTGGCCACAGCCAGCAGCAGTAGCGGTGGCGGCTCGTCCTTCGAGAGCGGATTGTGGATCGGCCAGCTGCAGGGCAAGCTGCTGCGACTGGGCAAGGCGCTGTACTTGGAAGGCGACGACGCCCACGGCGGCTCAGCAACTGGCGTCGGCGGCTTCGTGTTCCCCGTGGGCTTCCTGGCCAAACTACTCGAGCGGATCTCGCTCTGGTATTTGCGGCTCACGGGCCTGAGCGCCTTCTCCGGCAGCGCGGCCATCGACGCCACGACGTTCAACTGGGTGCTCAAGCTGCTCCTGGACGTGGGCGTGCCGCACCGCGTGCTGCTGAGCTACTACGAGCAGCTCTATCGCGAACAGGGCAGTCTGTCGTGGACGCTGCATCTGCTGCAGGCCATGCTGACCATCGTCACGCTCTGGAAGAAGCACGCCATCTCGCCACGCGCCGGGAAGGACCAGCTCGCGGAGTTCGCGGCCTGCTGTCCGCACGTCGTGGACCTCAGCGACGACTTCATCACGGACCTTCGCGCCATCCCGCTAGGTACGCGACCAACCCACTGGGTTTTCTCGCTTTGAGCAGAAGACTGATCGATTGGCTGACCTACTGACCTGCTTGCTTGTGTTTAGACGAATCCGCCGAGGCGTCGACGCTGTTGGACCAGTTCCGCCGACTCAAGAGCGAGCTGCTAACCTTCCGCACGTTGCTGTAGACAACGGAGGACAAGAGAGATACAACCGACAGGAAGCGCGCTCGTCGTCAGCCCAAGCTGCACGGAATAACTTACACGTTTGCTGCTTTCTCCCCTCGTCCTCTTGCTGACTTGACGCAACGCCTTCCTCAGGAGAATGTTTGCAGTGACAGCGCGAGTCGCACGGCGCCGGCGGCCACGAGGTCGCTGTCATCTGGAGACGAGCTGTCGCTGTCGCTGCTGGAGCGCTTGCTCTTCTTGCCGACGCCGACGGACAGCGCCGAGTGCTTGACCATCGTGCCCAGTCCTTTGATGGGGCGGTACACCACGCCGGCCACGCCGATGCCCACGCCCTTCGCGAAGCCCTCGAGTCCGTTCTTGCGTGCTCCTTTGATGGGGTCCTTCCACACGCCCGTGATGCCTCGATAGAAGCCCTTCCCGACGCCTTCAGCCCCCGCGACCAAGTGCTCGCCGAAGTTCGAGGCCCATTCGCGTGGCATGGCCACGGGAAACCATGCGTCCCGAGGCTCGGAGGCCTCGGAGAGCGTCGCGAGCGTCGTCGCGTCCACAGCGAAGGCGCCCATGGGTCGATCCGGACTCACCTTGTTGTAGTCGAAGAGCTCCGCCTCGAGAGGCGACGTGCCGTCCCACGAGAGCAGCAGCTGCTGGTGCCATTGCGGATCCACACTGTTGTCCACGCGCTTGCTGCTGATGTGTTGCTCGCCCAGTCGGAAGGTCACGTACGGGTCCGACTTGCCGCTGATGTTCATGCCCGCGAGTCCCGCGGCCTCCTTCAGCTCGATCGTCAGCACGCCCACGTACTCCACCATGCCTTGACTCGTGGTCGACGGCGGCTTGGACGCGCTAAGCTTGTCAGCAACAGGAGGCGGCGATAATGCGCCAAGGGGAACTGGGGACGCAGTGAACAGCCGTTGCTCGTACTTAGCACGGATGAAGCGCTCGCGCTCGGCGCGAGGCGTGCTGGCCGCTGGCTTGGTGGGGAATTGCTGCGTCTGCTGGTGCTGCTGGTGCTGAGCGAGCGTGCGCTCCAACTCCAAGTTGAGGCGAGCGTTGCCCGTCGTCTCCATGGCTTGTACCTGCTCGCCCGTCCACTTGTCCAGCGTGGCGCTGAGAACAAATGACACGTGGACGCCCAATGAGCGATGCACACCCGCGCACTGTGTGCACAGGAAGCCGCCGTGCGTCACCGTCGCCCATCTGCAGCAACAGAGCAACCACAATGTGAATAGCCAGCTCCTTCGCTCCACCGCCAGTTAGAAAATGTGCGTCCGACAGCTTGAATGACGCACTTGGGATTGGGCGAGGCACAATCGGCGCATTGTGCGTTCTCAGGACGGCTCAGAGCCGCCAATAAGCGCGATTGCACCGCGTCCTGCTGCTCGTCGTGACCGGTGGACGCCATCTGGACGAAAGCTACGCACAAGGGTCGAGAGAATGTGGCGTTACGACGTGGATGCGAGGAGCCACGCGCTTGCGAACCCCTTGGCGCGTAGCTGTGCGTCTTGCAAGCGTCTTACCTTGTTGGTTGTCCTCTGGACGCGTCGCTTGCGTCGCCAACGTCTTCGTTACTGGCATCTCCGTCCGTCGCTTCCGCTCGGCTTCCTCCCTTCGTGTCTTATGAGGAAGGAGCCGCTCCCTTGCTAGAGGTTTAGATGGCTTCTCTTTTACTGGTGGAAATGAACGAGAATGATCTTTTAAGCCAATCATACTGGGTTATATGAGGCAGAAACAACTACGATTGGATATAATTCGCGTCGCAGGTCACTTGGAGCGCCAACAGGCACAGCCGCTCGAAGTCTTGGTACGTCACCTGCATGAGCACACGTTGGCTTGGCTTAGTCTGCTGCTGACGGATGAGCGTCCCAAGAGAACTGTACCCGTCCGTCGCCATCGCGGTCGGCTTCCCGGAAGGCGCGGAGCACCGTCTCCTGGCTGGCAAGGGGCAGCGCCATCCCGCAAATCTGCAGCAGATACAGATTTACACGAGTTTTGAAAAGGTCCGGCTGGGATCAGATGTGCTGACGAAGGGGTTGACCCACCTTCTGGAAGCTCTGGAAGGAGATGAAGCCCTCGGCGCGCAGATCCATGGCCTTGAACAGTCGGCGCACGTCCTCCAGTAGCTCTGGCTTGCGCAGTCGCGCCGCGATCACCTTCGTGAAGACGTCGAGCGAGACTCGGAGCTCAGCGCCATCGCCCTTGCCAGTAGCATCGAGGAATAATTGCGAGAGCAGCAACTGCTCGACAACGAACGCACAACCGCGTATGAACTCGTCAAAATTGCGCCAACTGGCAGCCGTCCTCGGTTCAGGCACGCACTTTGGACGGTCGGATCCCGAGCGCCGCCGCCACGCCGCACTTGAGATCGTGTCCTTCCAAGTAGCCTTCGTCATTGCAGATGTCAATGTTAAGAGTTGGCAACTCCATCGCCACGACAGACCAACAGGAGGCCCTCGAGCTTTTGAACATGCGATGAGGTTGCTCCTCGTCGCGGAGGGAAGGACCCCACGCTACGCACGAGCTCAGTCGAGGCCAATTCGTTGCTCAGACCTTTGCGGTCCTGGTCTGCGAACGCAAAGCACCGCGCGAGGAACGCCAGCTTGTCCTGCATCGTCACGACGGGCGGGCGGCTCCAAGAATCCGGCGATCTTCCAATTGTGGTTGAAGCCGCCGCATGGAAACGTCCAGATCAGCGCAGTACACCGTTCGCCTGAAGTATACGGCCAGGAAGGGCGCTCTATTCGGGTGACGTTTCGTCCATAACCTCTTCTACGTCATAAACTCGTGTTCTATCGCACTTCGCCCAGCTCGGTCAATCTCAACTCCCGTCTCTACTAAACCTCTCCAACGACATATTCCATCTGCCGTGCCTCCGCGTCTGTCGGTCTTCCATCCGTTTCCCCGCTCCGCTGGTCCTCTCCCCCACTCTTCCCCGATAGAGAAGGAGAGAAGGAAGCCCGAGAGCTCCTCCATTCCGTAGACATGGCGGCGTTGCGTGCAGCTCGCGGCCTCGTGTGGGAGTCCACGCGACGCGCGTGCCCGGGCGTCTCGGCCGGGGCGTTGGCCTCGTCGGCGCTCAAGGTCTCGCGCCCGTCGCCGTTCGCCGGCCTGGGCATGGCGCGTCGCGCCTTCATGTCGACGCGCGCGCCCGACAGCCTCTTCTCGGCGCCGTCGTACCCGATGCCAGCCAGTGAGGACCCCACGCTGTGGCAGGAGAAGTATCCGCGCGCGGACCCGTCGCACATGTGGCAGGTGGGCTCGTTCCCGCTGCTGGAGGCCGCCGCCGAGGAGGACGGCGCGCTCTCGTGCTCCGAGGACATGTGGGACACGGCTGGCATGCTCAGCTCGCTGAGCGAGGACCTGCCGCTGCGCGACTCGGACAGCGCGCACGTGGTGGACGCGCTGCTGCGCCAGATGGACCAAGCGCAGACCAAGCCTGGCTACCTCGCGGACAGCGTGGTCAAGAAGCGGCGAAAGAAAATGAACAAGCACAAGCACCGCAAGCGCCTCAAAGCGCTGCGCATGCGCACCAAGAAGAACTAGGAGGCGGAAGGGACCAACATGGCCGCTCGTCGCCTGGTGTCTGCCTGCTTGCGCTTCGACCGAGAAGCCGCTGGATGGGCTGGCGGCGGAGACGCCTGGCTGCTGCTGCATTGGACCCCTCGCTAGTCTGAAGCTTGATAGAGAACTGTACGGACGGCGCCTACTCCTTATACAAAACGATTCAGTTTGGTGTGGCATTCCTCCCCTGCCGATCCGTCGATCAACTCGCTGTTTGCTTTGGCTCCGTTTGCTCTGCTTGATGGCTGGAGCTCTCCATTGGACGCAGAACCGATTGCTTCCATCGACTATTCCACGATTCCGCCCGCCGCGCTGCCGCGACTCTTGAGCTCTTGGCCGCCTTCGTCTCACTCACGGATAAGGCGCTTGATGCGATGCTGAAGAAGCTCTCGTCTCCGCGACGGCGGGCGCGGGCCCCCACCGCCAGTCCTGACGAGGCCAAGAGGTACGACGAGTCGGCGCTCCTGACGCGCGCTCTCATCGTCTGTGCTCATTGTTCGCCGTCTGCTTTGTTCGCAGTGGCTTGGACGCACCTGCGGCTGCTCTGGAGAGTCTTGTCGAAGAAGTGGCGCCGAAAACCGCGACCTCCAAGAAAAAGAAAGCGAAGGAGACGACGAAACCAAGCAAGGGGAAGAAAGCGCATGACCCTGACCTTCGTGACCTTGGAGACGCCGCAGTTTTGACTGCAGAGCCCAATGACGACGCGAGCAAGACGATGGCTGCCGGAGGAGACAAGCTCCCTTCTCCACGAATGACCATCTCCCGGGCATTCCGACACAAGAGCCTCTTCGAGCCGAGCAAGACCCCGGATGTCAAGTCCCCCACCAAGAAGTCCGTTCGTTGCATCGCACCGCGTACTTTCGTTGTGTTTGACGAATCCCGAGGGACTAACGAAGGCACTTCCGTTCTTCTTCGACATGCTCGTTGATCTAGGATCTCGAAGCTGCCCAAACCGGAGAAGAAGCCGAAGAATGCCGACAAAACGGACGACATCAAGCGACATGAGGAGCTACACAGTCCTTGGACACAAGACAACACGACCGAAGTCAAGCGTCATGACGAGACACACAGTCCGTGGACACAAGACATCACGGCGACGGAGAAGGATCCACTCACCGTCACGAAACCAGACGCTCCAACTGAGTCGACGAGTCGGAAGAAGAGCCGCTGGAAGATGAGCGTCCCCGACATGAAGCACCACAAACGTACTCCCAGACCACCGAATCCCGAGAAGAAGCCGACGCTGGGTGAGGCGAATGAACATGAGAGCGCCAGCGCTCCACTGCCAAGCAGCGATGATCCTGCTCACAACGGCTCGTCAGACTCCATACTCGACCACAGCAAAGAAGTGAAGGCAGATAAGCGCAAGATGAAGCTCTCAGCTGACGACAACTCGACCGTCGAAAGCGAGCGCGAGATCCGGACGAACGTTCTCTCCCCGCTGCGACGACCCAAACTGGATCCGGAGGACACGTTCCCCATCGCTGCTGCAGTGCTGCGAGACCCGTATCTCGCCCCACAGCGCATACCCCAGCTCGATGTGCCCCCTGCTCACCAGCCAGAAGTGCATTTGATCGGCGAGATCGTGAGAGGCCACGGCTTTGGCAGCTCGGGAGGCTTGACCTGCAAGTGGCGTGTCGAGTACGGGAGTCTGTGGCATCACATCGCCGGGGATCAACTTGGGCAAACGCAGATCGACTACCCGTCGACGGCCCCGTGGACGTCAGATCCGGATGTCGCCGTGTGGTCGCATCCCATCGACTTGCATTTCGCGACCTCGGCCTTCCAGGGCTGGCCCAAACTGCTCTTCCAGGTCTGGCGAGTCGACTCGAGCATGACGTCCCACGTGGTCGGCTACGGCTTCGTCCCGGTGCCATTCGCGGCGGGACAGCATGAGCTCTGGGTCTCGCTATGGCGGCCGATGGGCTCGGCGAAGGAAGAAATGCAGGCGCAGCTTCTCGGCCGGACGCCAGAGCTCACCAGCGACGACGCGCTGTTCAGCGCCGCGTGGTCGGAACGATGTCGATTGCGCACGATCTCGACAGGGAAGGTGCTTATCCACATCAGCGTATTGCGTCGAAACTTCCAGTCGGGGGTGATTGCTGCGTAGAAACCGTTAAAAAGCAACAGCAATAGCAATACACACAAAATGGACCCGGACAAAAGCACACATTACCAGACGGACTCTCGCTGCTGCTGCTCGTGTCTTCCTACGTCCTTCCTTTGCAATGGCATGGCGTTCGGTCATAAAATAAAGCAAACGTGTAAACCAGCCCAAATATCTAGCTATTGTACAGACACGAGCCTTGCTTCGCTTTTCAGCACACAACGACAGCGGGAAGGCCCCTTCTGCCGTCGACAGCATGGCAGTCGCTCATCATTTGTTGCTGCTCACTGGTTGTGAATCAAGAGCGTATGGGAGTCGAGATATCAAGAACGGGTTGCCGTTCACATGCTGAAGCGCGTCGTGGTTGGAGATCGCGTCGATGCTGTCGACAGGGAAGTCTACAGCAACATACGTCAAACAGGCGTTAATCACTCCGTGAAACAGGTAGGAATAAATCGAAGCGCGAGTGTGAATACGCTTCAGAGCTGTTCGTACGTTGTCGGAGTTTCTCGGGGGTCAGATGGCTTCTCGCCAGTTTGAAGAACAGCTTCGCACTGTCCGTGCCGCTGAGCTCTTTGATATGAACAGCTTGTTCTGGAAAAGCGGTAGCTCCGTTTGTATCGATTTTCAGCTCTTGCGTCGACGTCAGCAAGATCTGCATACGTGTACGTTTGGGAGGACAGTGCGTTAGTATACTTCTCTGTGAGAAGGCGAGAAAGCAATCATTATGAATTCCATCCATACCTGAACACCCAAGAATCTTTGTGTAATCTCCGCCACAAAGGCACCAAATGCGGGGAGGATCACATCGCAGCCATCGAGGACCAGCAGTGTCGAGGGATATTCCACGTTTGCGTCCCTATTGTGGCCGACAGAAGAAAGCACAGACACACAAACGGATTAGTGCCACTAACAGCCACAACCCCATTTCGCCACTTTGCCCGGTAAGCACGTACTCTGGAAGCGACCGCAAAAGCGCTTCAACTTCGTCGACGATCTTGCGAAGGACATCTTCACGCTGGTTGTGTCTGGGTCGATCTTGATTGTGAGAGGCTGCCATGCTGGGCTTGAGGCAGTTTTGAACGTGCTCCACCAACTTATCCACGGGGAAAAAGTGGACGCCGTAGATATACCCTCTTGTTCGATAGGCCCATCGTGCTACGCGGATGGCAACCGACGACTTGCCCACCCCGCGAGCTCCGTGCACATTGCACACGCGAACCTTTTGCGTGAGTGCGGTCTTAACCTGATATACAGCACACATAAACAAAAGGAAGGTGAATCAGAATCACCGTTCACCACATTGATGCCTTGAAGAGAGCCCACGCAATTCAATACCTTTCCGACTTCCGATTCTCGCCCAAGAAAATGGGTTGCCAGCACAGGAATGAAGGGTGCGTTGAGCAAGGCGATCGCGTTCTTGTCGGCCAGGATAGATTGTTCGAGAGGAGATCCGATTTCCACAGCGTGCTGTTGGCCGGTGTTCGGAAACATCCCGCAGATTTGGTCCGCCGACCGCACAATAGGCAGCAAGTCGTTTAGCGCCACGAATTCGGCTAACGTATAGCTTTTCTCAATCGAGAACCCCTTCAGAAGACCAGCAAACAGTGCACTGCCACATTACACGGTCATGTCAGCACAAAAACACTCATAGTCGTAGCCGAAAGTGCAAATTGCAGCGTACCGTATGAAGGCTGTCGCGCGCAACACTTGCTTCGTCGAAGAATTGAGGTAGCACACATGCGCGGCTCCACACTCCGCTAGCATGGAAGCTGCAGTAGACATATTACATTAGCACGCAATAGCCACACCACAGCACGGTAGCAAGCACAAGGGTTTACCTGTAGCTGAGGACGGTGAAATGACAACGATAAGCTTCGTTGCACTGACCTCTGCTTTTCATTTAAAAGCGCAATAATGGCAAGTTAGGAGTGGACACATTAAACAACAAACGACACAGTAGGGTAAACGCATGTGGCACCCACCTTTGGAAATGAGATGATGAATTTCATCCTTTTCCAGGCGTGCAGGCATGCCGTTTACAGCCTCGATCACCACGTGATTTTCGTCGCCTCCTCCAGCATAGAACACCACATCGCTATCGTCCTCAAGGGCTTTCCTGATGGACTCGACTGTGGCGCAGTGATACGAAGACGCCTATCAGAGCAATCGCTCGTCAGTTTCTCGGTATGCTCAAAGAAAACTGTGAATCAGGAAGCCGTACACTTACATCAAAGCTGCTGATAGACGAAAATGTTGATAACACTTCTGAAAGCTCTTCGCGGTAGTCATAGTTGGCTTCCTGCACAGCATTACTCCGCGTCAGCAAGTGCAATGATCACGTAAATAGATAAAGAGATCAAACCTCGAGTGGCTGACTGGAGCATGAGAAGTCTTGTGTGGATTGGCCAGCAAACAAAATGGTCTGTTTTAGGGAAGGTATGGCAGAAACGAAATCAGTTAGAAGATGACCATTCAATCAGCACAACCACAACAAGGATACCGAACGTACGCAACGAATTTTTCGCATGTGCGTGGTGACCTGGCGAATTGAAACTCCAGCGTCTGCTGTCAGATCTTTTTTCTCGTGAGCATGAAGCTGCGCATCGGAAATATCACCGCCTGCAACCTGCTGAAGTAGCTCATGTGGGCCACTGGGTAATGTTATCGGTACTGTTGTGGGTGCAATATTCGACTTCGTCAGTGTAGGTAGATCAGCACCGTGGCTGTTGCTGATGTCCGCTAGCTCGCATGAAAATTTGTCGGCAGGCCTGACGTATCGGCCGTCATGTCTGCTTTTTCTTTGCCAGATCGAGTCATGTTCAAGCACAGGAAGGGAATGGGTCAGCTTGTACGCCAGAGCCAACTCACCCTATCGAAACGACAAACGTAAGTCAGTGCCACGCCACTAAGGAGAGCAGCAGCAATTATCCATCCTTACCTGGTCTCCATGGATTCTCAAGAGAGTCACGACATCATCCAGCTCCAATTCTTGGCTCTGGCCGTTCTTCAGCGCTTGGCCGTTCACCTCGATTCCATTCGTACTTGTGTTTTCCACTCGCACCTTGAAAATCGTTTTGGACTTGTCGGTCGGTGATGCTGTTTTCTCCACATAGACCAAGCAGTGACGTCGACTTAAATGGAATGTCATGCCCCCGCGAATGTTGTCACCAAACACCGAATGGAACGGATCTCGTCCCAGCGTGATCGGGCTTGGTTGCTTTGTAAGCGCGATCGTGAACATGTTGAGTCGCTCGAGCCCCTCTCTCTCCTTTTTGGTCAGTGTGTTGGCCAGATCATCGCACAGTGTCAGCATGACCGTCTCCTCCAGGTAATTTTCGCTGAACGACAGATCTCCCAGCTTTTCTTGAGAAAACGAGATCTCAGGGTCGGGGATGTCCGGACCGGGAATATCTAGGAGCTCTTCATCACTGGAAGGCACGTCATCAAACGGAGGAATACCAATGCTGTCCAAACCGAAGTTCCCAGAGGGCCGAGGATCGAGGAGTGGGGTGCTCGATGTTTTTGCGGCATCCAACGATCGCCCGTGGGGAAACGGGAAAGGCTGTCGCTTCGTTACTTGCTTTGAAGAAGGTGCCTAATAAATAAGAACAGCAACGAGTTCGCAATGTCGATAAGAACTGCGGTCAAAGCCATCAACGAGGCCAAATCGCACCACAAGCGCACTTACGGTAGTCGAAACGGTGGTGGACGCTCGGTATGGCGTGGACAATGACCCGAAGGCTGCTGTGCCCTTCGCGTCCTGGCCTCCGACCAGAAAATGCGATAACTGCAGCATCGACACATGTCCAAGCGATACGATTGTCACAAAACCATTCACAATCTGAAACCGCGAGCAGGGATGAAAGATCGGATGCACCTACCGCCGGCAAGGCGAGATCCGCGTGGGCGGCATCTCGGAGTGGTCTTAGCGGAACAGGCTTGGTCAGTCGCGGGTTCAACGGCGGACTCGCTTTCTGTTCCTGAGCGCCCATCGGCGAAGCTCCAGCTGCGCCCTGCCTCACTGCCACAGGCTTCTCCATCCGCCGTAGCTGCGACGGCGGACTCGCCTTTTGCTCGCTCACCAGCGGTGGCACTGGCGTCGTCATCGGTGCCGCTATGACAGGGCGGATCTGGTTCGGATGGCCGCTCGGAACGAACAGTGAGCGCGGTACCGTCGACACCAGTTTCTGCTTCATCTCGAGCGGGCTTCTCGCAAACGGCGCCCCTGCTGCCAATGGCGTGCTTGCCGCTTCGCCATCACTGACAAATGGCGCCACCACTCGCAGACCTGGCGGCGCGAGCGACAGTGGAGGCACCGATAACGCACCCGCGAACTGCGCGATGGAGTCGTGGCTTCCACTGAAGTCTCTGCTCAGTCGTCGACTCTTCACCGCCCCCGGCGCGCGTCCGCGGTCCGCCGTCGTTGTTGACGTGGCGCTCGACATGGTTCCAGCCGGCACAGCCCCTGGCTCGTCACACAGCCGCGGACTGGTGGTGTCGTCCTCTGCCATGGCGCGCGGCGACTCGCTAGCGTCCTCGTCCAGCGCGCGCTTCCGCCGCCCGACGGACGCGCCTCTTGCCTCCATGTTTCCTTTCGCTTCTGTGTTCTTTCAGAGTGCGCGCGCATTCACTCAAGCATTCGTTCTGTACCTGAAACATTGCAGCGATAGTTGCTTTTGCAGCGAGAAGAAATGCTACGAGCATTCCGATACCGAAAGGCTGCACAAGCGCTCGGAAACTTCAAGAAGAAGGCTGAACGGTTCTTCCGACGACGACCAACAGGAAAACAGGTTGAACCTCAAAACCTCGCTGGAATCAAGGTGAAACATCGAAAAACCTTCTTGTTCGAAAGTCGGCGACGGATCCTTATCCTCATGTCCCCAATCTGCTAATTGGATCTGGTCCGTCGCGGACTCCGCGCCGCCCGCCAAGGCTTTCGCTGCGGAAAGAGCCAGCAACTGTCTGCTCCGGTCGGATGGAGAGAAGACGCTCTTCTGCGCTCGGATACTGTGCAGCGCCCGCTGGATGGCATAAGTCGGCGGCCAACGGTCGCGTGGCGTGGGTTCAGCTCCTTCCTCTCAACCAGCAACTTGATAGGGCTGGTCTGGTGGATCTTCTTCATGCAAAGTTATTTTTTGTAGGTATCGTTGGCAGATCCAACTGCCGCATCTCGATCTAACCGTGGAATGCAAGGCACCACCTGCCTCGCCACCTCTGCAGATTAGTTCTGCACGACAACCCCGTAACAATGAGCGGCAGCGCAAACAACTTGACGGAGGAAGGGCTGGCGACGGCTTTCCGCCGCGCTGCGTTTGTGCTGGTCACGCAGGTCTTTCTTGATCTGGTGGGTTGGCATGCCAGCTGCAAAGGCGGATGTGTGTTCTTGCTTGAGTGCGTGACGGTTTCTGGTGCATTCGATCGTGTCTGTTGTGGGTCTGATCGCTGGCCAACGCTGACAGAATGCGGGAGGTGATACGGCGGACAGGAGCGACGCCTGCGAGCGTGAGAGCGCGGACGGGAGCGACGGCAGTAGTGACGACGAACTAGACAACACGGTGTGCGAGGTGTGCCACACATCAGACGGCGGAAACAGGCTCTTGCTTTGCGACGACTGCGACGCGCGTGAGTGCTTTCTTCCTCAAAAGCGTTCCTGCCGCTCGGAGACCAGTGTGTGGCCCGTACTAAGCTTGAAGTTGGCGCGATCTCGCGATTGTGCGGCACTTACCATGCTCTGCAGAATACCATACGTATTGCCTACAGCCGCCGCTTCGACGCATCCCTGACGGAGACTGGCACTGTCCGCAGTGCACGACCACATACTCGTCATGAGCTCAGCCATGTCAATCGTTCTGAGCATATCAAATGTGGCATCCCTTTGCTTAAGTTCGCCTAAAATACCGCGTCTACAAACCCAATGTTCGTTTCAACGAGGCTCTCACCTGAATTTATTGCCCTTCTCAAGTTAAACCCATCTGCGTTCGTATTCCGACCGAACAAGTGCTCACTCCCAGACCCACCGAAGCCCGACGAAGAAGAGAAGCAAAGCAAAGCAAAGCAGCGGGTGAATTGAATCATGGCGAAGCGCCGACTGGCCGAGGAGGCCGCGGACGAGCGCCACATCATGCGCATCATGCCTCTGGGCGCGGGCAACGAGGTGGGGCGGTCGTGCATCGTGGTCAAGTTCAAGGGCAAGACCATCATGCTGGACTGCGGCGTGCACCCGGGCTACTCGGGCCACGGCAGCCTGCCGTTCTTCGACGGCGTGGAGGCCGAGGAGATTGACCTGCTGCTCATCACGCACTTCCACATCGACCACGTGGCGGCGCTGCCGCACTTTACGGAGAAGACCAACTTCAAGGGCCGCGTGTTCATGACGCACCCCACCAAAGCCGTCATGCAGATGATGCTGCGGGATTTCCTGCGCGTGTCCAACATCTCGGTGGACGACCAGATCTACGACGACAAAGACCTGAACAACTGCGTCGCCAAGGTGGAGATCATCGATTTCCACCAGGAAATGATGCACAACGGCATCAAGTTCACGCCCTACAACGCCGGTCACGTGCTGGGCGCCTGCATGTACCTCATCGAGATCGGCGGCGTCAAGGTGCTGTACACGGGGGACTACTCGCTGGAGAACGATCGCCACCTCATGGCCGCCGAGCTGCCGGCCTGCTCGCCCGACGTGCTCATTGTGGAGTCCACCTACGGCGTCCAAGTGCACCAGTCGGTCGTGGAGCGCGAGGGCCGCTTCACTGGCCAGGTGGAGGCCGTGGTGCGTCGCGGTGGCCGGTGTCTGATCCCTGTGTTTGCGCTGGGCCGCACCCAGGAGCTGCTGCTCATTCTGGACGAGCACTGGCGCTCGCACCCGGACCTGCAGGACATTCCCATCTACTTCGCGTCCAAACTTGCAGCCAAGGCGTTGCGCGTGTACCAGACGTACATCAACATGATGAACGACCGCATCCGCAAGCAGATCGCCATCTCGAACCCCTTCCAGTTTGAGCACATCTCGAACCTCAAGAGCATGGACGACTTCGACGATTCGGGGCCATCCGTCGTGATGGCCAGTCCCGGTATGTTGCAGAGCGGCGTGTCGCGGCAGCTCTTCGAGCGCTGGTGCTCAGACAAGCGCAACGCCTGTTTGATTCCTGGTTACGTGGTGGAGGGTACGCTGGCGAAGAAGATTCTGTCGGAGCCCACGGAGATCGCAGCGTTGGACGGACGCATCATCCCCATGAACTGCACGGTGGAGTACATCTCTTTCTCGGCCCACGCCGACTTTGTGGGCACAAGCGGCTTCGTGGAGAAGCTCACGCCGCCCAACATCGTGCTGGTGCACGGCGAGAAGAACGAGATGATGCGACTCAAGTCCGCGCTGAACAAGAAGTTCAACGACCCGAAGGTCTACCACCCGAACATCTTCACTCCCGCGAACATGCAGGAGATCGTGCTGG